>JAVTVY010033781.1:0-14249 GCA_036873755.1 Hanleya hanleyi | reverse complement strand
TATAGTTTGTCCACATGTGTGGACATTTGGACATCATGACTTGAAGTACAGATAGGGGCTTAACCCAGACCAAGTGAAAACAAGCAGCCAGAGGATGCTAGGTCCCCCGCCAAAATGGCAGCAATATTTATAAGCGCTGTCGGTTTCAGAAGATATTCATGAGGATGGCAACAGCTACTTCACAGGCGTAAGAAACAGAGGGGTCTTTCCACCTTCCCAGGTTTTGAGATAAACTCCGAATGGCTGACTGAATGTTGATTGCTACTGTAATATATTTTCTTTACCATGTAGCATGAAAATTATGTAACCGAAATGCAATGCCAAGAGACAACTCATGGCATATTATCTGCAAACTAAATTTGACAAGAATATGAAGGCATCCTCAACCTATTGCCCAGAAACCAAATTTAGACTTTGCCACAAGGAGTCACCACCTGTAGGTGCAAGCAGACAAAACACAATCCCAAATGACATCTCATGTCATGGTATCAGCATATGAACTTTGAGACTCTGAAGAGGGGTCCTCAAGTTATTGCCGGTACTAGATGCCCACCGGTGTTCATGTTATTTAGGGCGGGTCACATATGAATACAAAATTTGAGAATAATCTGATGAGCAGTTGCCAAATTATTGCCCGGAAACAAATTTTTCCACCAGGAGACGCCACCTGTAGGCAGAAGCGGGAAAAATACATTCCCAAGGAACATGATATCGTGGGGACATCTGCATACCAAATTTGAGAAGAATCCGATGAGGGTCCTCAAGTTATTGCCCAGAAACCAAATTTAGATTTTGACACCAGGTGACGCCACCTCTAGGCGCAAGTCAGTGAAATGCATTATCAAGCGACATCTTATGTCACGGTACATTCATACAAAATTTGAGAAGAATCCGATGGTCAGTTCTCAAGTTATTACCCGGAAACAAATTTGTAATGTTGCCACCAGGTGGCGCCACCTGCGAGTGCAAGTGAGCGAAAGGCAATCCCAAGCAACAGCTCCTGGCATGGTACATGCATGCCAAATTTGAGAAGAATCCGATGAGCCGCAACGTTTCTCATGTTACCCAGAAAGGTACATATGTAGGATATTTCAAAGAAATTCGACCAAGTGTTTCTAAGTTATCACTTGCAGCATGGAATAATGGAATGAACTCTAGTGGCGCCACCTCCGGGTGGATTTTGCTGAAACGCATCACCAACGGTGTTTTGTCGCAGGGAATGCATAAATTACCAAATTTCGAAGAAATCCGACAAATTGTTCGAAAGTTATCGCTCGCGAAGGATTTGAACAAACATGAACGGACATGCATTAAAGACTGGAACAAGACCCAGTGGCGCCATCTACAGGCGGATCTTGCCGAACCGTAATACCAGCGACGTCTTGTCGCAAAGAATGCAGATGCCAAATTTCGGAGGAATCCGACAAAGCATTTAGGAGTTATCGCTTACGCAGTATTTGCACGGACATGCACTAAATATTGGAACAAGACCCAGTGGCGCCACCTACAGGCGGATCTTGCTGAAACGTACTACCAACAGACGTCTTGTCGCAAAGAATGCAGATGCCAAATTTCGGAGGAATCCGACAAAGCATTTAGGAGTTATCGCTTATGAAGCATTTGCACGAACATCCACGGACATGCACTAAAGATTGGAACAAAACCCAGTGGCACCACCTACAGGCGGATCTTGCTGAAACGTAATACCAACAGACGTCTTGTCGCAAAGAATGCAGATGCCAAATTTCGGAGGAATCCGACAAAGCATTTAGGAGTTATCGCTTACGAAGTATTTGCACGGACATGCACTAAAGATTGGAACAAGACCCAGTGGCGCCACCTACAGGCGGATCTTGCTGAAACGTAATACCAAGAGACGTCTTGTCGCAAAGAATGCAGATGCCAAATTTCGGATGAATCCGACGAAGCATTTAGAAGTTATTGCTTACGAAGTATTTGCACGGACATGTCCGTGCATGCACGGACACATAGAAGCAAGACCCCAGTGGTGCCACCTACAGGCGGATTTTGCTGAAACGTAATACCAAGAGACGTCTTGTCGCAAAGAATGCAGATGCCAAATTTCGGATGAATCCGACAAAGCATTTAGAAGTTATTGCTTACGAAGTATTTGCACGGACATGTCCGTGCATGCACGGACACATAGAAGCAAGAACCATTTTAAAGTCCCCGGCCGCGTTGCGGCGGGGGACAATAACCCTATGTCAAGTATGTTTGTCTTTTTCTCTCTGAAACTGAGAAACCGACACATTAAAAACCTATATTTTTCTTATGTGCTTAGTTTTGGTTTCACAATATCATGCAAAATTTGAACACCTCCCGGTTTGGTCTCTTAGTTTGTCCACATCTGTGGACATTGGGACGTGATTTCTTGAACTACAGATAGTCTAGATGAAGTTAAAATGAGACTTTGGTCATCAGTCAAATATATTTGTCTCTTCTACTCTACAAATGAATGATAACAGCATCATTTCAGAAAATATTCTCCAAGGACACCATAAAAAAGGCCGTCACTAGTACATTAATTATATAGCATACGGTCCCAATGTCCACAATGGTGGACACATACTGTTCAAGTTTCGCTGTATCTATACTTATTAAAGAAACAGACCAACAATTCATGCTTTACAAGTCTGTGGGTGCCTAGCATTCTTGCTACCCGCATAATTTTATTTATTCCAACGGAACATTTGGAGAATATTTTCCACAAACCCAACTACAAGGGCTCATTTCCACCTTTCGTGGGTGATCCGATCTTGAAACGGCTGAGGTAGATTACGTGACCACCAATCCTAATGAATGTTGGGTAGATGGCACCACCTGTTACTCTTTAGTTGAGGACATACATTCTTGCTCTCAGAGAAAGCGCTTGTTCTTTTGTTGGTGCTAAAATCTGATGTCCACAAATGTGGACGCAGGGATTCAAGAGGATATATCCTTCACTGCGTCAATAATATAGCGACTATCCAGAGCGGAAAGATCGTCTATATAGCGTTTGACGAATGAGAAGGAACGGGCTTTGAATGGATCGTTTTTTTACAGCCGTAGCGCTGATCAGTGTTCTTAATCCATGTGATTTTATTTGTAAAGTCGTTATCTAGATTATGATGTATCTCAGTCACGCTTTGATTGTGACTGTTCATATGGCCACTGTGAGGATCTTGAGACACATAAGTTCATACGGCCCCTAGCCCCGGGTTAAGCGGAATTAGACACAAGTTACGAAACGTAACGCAATGAATCTTGCACGCTACGCTCGTATTTTGCTATCAGCAGGCGATATGTATCGTCAAATTTGAGAAATTTCGAGTGGAGGCGTTTGATAGCCCTGTTTTGTAAGTTTTTGCAAAAATGATATGTGACGTTGATTAAAATCGTCGCATCACAGGATCTAGCAAAATGCTACTAGGCGAAATATGTATACGCCATATGCAGATCCCTCCGGTACATTACTGTCCAGATAGGGATAGTTTACGACGTCGAAATTGTAATCATCTCTTTTGTTGTAAAGTCGACGAGAGAGAAGGCCCGCTTCATTTTTATAGGCATTATTTTCTATTCTGATCTTATGCCATGTATTTTCGTCACGAATACTATGAAAATTAGCTAATGTCATGACTATTGAAGGTGACATGAATGTATACTTTTATTGAGTTTTTTATATTATTTTAAAATCCGAGCTGCTTTTATAGGTCAGTTATTTTCGGTTTATTTTGAGACGTTACGAACATAGGGTTATGTGTGTATGGCGCCTGCTCACCAACAATTGTTTTGCTGGATTCTTTTTGTTGTTGTCGCAACTAGACATACCATGACGTGGTGATAGTGAGGAACCGATACAGAGTTAGGCTGAGCAATGATTTGTTAAGGAGATGAACGCGACGTTAAACTTGAATTCTCTCTCTCTCTTGTTAAGGATATTGATACTAGATTGAGGTAAAAATAATAGGTGTGACCGTTAACTTGCTTTTATTTTGAGGAGCTACAATGTTGACTCTGAGCTGTTGGGTAATAGCTATATCAATTAACAAGTATTCACTATACGTATTCATATTTACCCACGTTTTCTTTTTTACATTTAGCCTTAAAAATGAGGTAGGCTTCGTGCTTCTGCTTATGTGTTACGCAATCGTGAATTTTAGCTTTCCCCTTTGGCGTCATGATATATATGTATTTGCGTTCTGTCTTGTGGCTGTGTTTGTTTCGTTCGTAGTATTTTAGCGTAGTAAATTGATAAAGTTTTGATTGCTAAATTTGTTCTCATGAAATTGATATGTTCATGGATTGTGCATGTGTTTTCGAACAAACTGTATTTTGAGTGACTAGACAGATTTTCACGCTCTAGTTTCCGTAGGGTTAATTTGACCCATTGTCTCACATATGGCTAACATGTAGTAGAATGTTGAAAGTTCTGTTTGGATTTTCGCGCTCTTGCTTAAGTCGGGTTAATTTGGATAATTAGGTACCGTATGGCTAGCATTTTGTAGAACGTTTGAATATTTTGATCGCTTAGGCACAGCAGTTATATCGAATGCTATATTTACAATTTTCAGTATTGCTTGTTGGTAGCCTATCTGTTTGTTTTGCCTGTTGTTTTTCAATCTGCTTCAACCTGTGAGTTTGATTTTGTTACAACCATGAATTGACACTGCGGTCACTAAATTTAGTTAAACGTTTTCAGTGCACGAAATAAACCTTTATCTTTCCGGTACGGAAGATGTGTGAATATGATATGATATTAGAGATACGTCTCAATGTATTCATTTCACACTTACCCGGCCGTTTTGGATTCTTAATGTCTATTTTGAGGTCTGCGTCAATTCATAGATCTACGGTATTTTGCAATTTATATTTATTTGTTTGTTTTGTTGCATATATCTTTATAGTTTTTTCTCTTATATTAGTTATTTTAGTTTATTTTAGACCTGAGTTTGCCAAATCTTTTCTGATATTTTTCGATTTTGCTAGCATCTGGTGTTATTTGTTATTGTTTTGAGAGATAGTAAGTAACTTGCGGTAGAAGAGAAATGTATTCATATGAGATGTGTTTTAAGATTTAGACGTCTACATTTTATGAAAATTGCATGTATTTGATAATCATTATAGATCGATAATAATCAATTATAGAATTGACAGATGATCGTTTTCAGTGTATAGCTATTATCTATGTTAGACATCTACTGAGGTGAGATAGAAATAGGATGCCTGACCAACAATACAGGTAAGGTTCCCTGTCAATGCATGTTCTAAAGTGGATAATACAATCGGTTTCCTCCAACAGGATTCGGCCTTGCCTTTTAATTAAGGGTTCAACAGGTCCTTGTCATTTACGTTAACTTTAATTGCACTGAAGTGTGAATGAATTAACCCACGTGGAGCCATTTGAACGTGTTTATATAGATAACTTAACACTTTAATTCTGGTATCACTGCTAGTTAAGCTATAATTAAATACTCACAAAAGCACCTAGGCGCTTGAAAAGAAACAAGTCACGTGATAATGATGGTAAATCTCTATTTGTTAACGGTAGCAGGTAACCGTGACTGGATGTGTTTAGGTGAAGTAATTTGTTTATTTGATCATATTTAAGCATGATAAACATGTATGTCTTTAGATTAAAGACCTGTCTCCCTTGGATCACATGTATGGTTCATTGTGACTGAGAATTGAGATCTGTTTCTCCCTTGAACACAGACTGTTTAATGTAAAAGAGCTTTACATGATGGGTTATACTACCAATTCCTTCTTATTGCTTCTTATATTAACTTTTATCACGATCGACGTCCCAGTGAATTTGAGTAAACAACAGTTTATCTTTAAAACAGTGCTTGGTCTTATGGAGAACCTCAGAAGCAACTTTAAGGGACGAAATATGAGTTTCCTTAGGCTAAGAGTTTATATGGATATTATCTCCCTTCGGGTTGAAACACGTAACAAGCCCACACCATCACCCAACCGGTAGAAAAGTTCATAAGTAATTCCTAATGTTATATTAACACGCGGCACATCTGATATTCAGTAGTTTGTAGTGTTGTAAGTATTAATATGAGACAGAGTAAATAGTTCACGAAGCATCGTATACATGTTCATGTAGAGCTGTGCATGTAGCCTACACAGAAAAGTTATCGGGATTATATTTACTTCCTCAACTTAATGGCTCGACAGGAGCCGGTCTAATGTAGCACATTACGACAGGAGCCGGTCTAATGTAGCACATTACGACAGGAGCCGGTCTAATGTAGCACATTACGACAGGAGCCGGTCTAATGTAGCACATTACGACAGGAGCCGGTCTAATGCACCACATTACGACAGGAGCCGGTCTAATGTAGCACATTACGACAGGAGCCGGTCTAATGTAGCACATTACGACAGGAGCCGGTCTAATGTAGCACATTACGACAGGAGCCGGTCTAATGTAGCACATTACGACAGGAGCCGGGCTAATGTAGCACATTACGACAGGAGCCGGTCTAATGTAGCACATTACGACAGGAGCCGGTCTAATGTAGCACATTACGACAGAAGCCGGTCTAATGTAGCACATTACGACTCACAATTCCATCATAATGAGCAGGGGAATTACATATTTTCTCTGCAATCATTTCGCTTGAAAAAAAATCACATTGGCAAAGCATACACCGGACCCCTGATGCATGGGCTATGCCTTTATGACACACGAAGGTTGGTTATATGAACCGAGAATGATTATTTGAACCGAAGCAGATCAGTGATGTAAATAAAGGATCTGGAAAGTCAGACACAGGGAATATACTGATATAACACGGGAATCAACAAAGCAGAACGATAATTTGGAGCAGCATTTTCAAATTATGATCACATATATACTATAACGATCTACTTTATATGACGTCAAATCAACCATATTCCTATGAGAATTATTATATAGTTGGTTAGATAAATTTTTAAATAAAGGACTTTGGAGAATAACAGCCGCTCACGACAATTAAACTATTGAACTAACTCATGTCAGATATACTAAACCAATCAAATATCAAATTTAAACCGTTTTACCATACCTACTTGAATGCGCATAGAGCGCCCATAATTTCACCAAAATAAAAGCACAATTCATCATAGAAATGCTGGAGCTCGTCCTGGTTACATTCACAATGCCATGAATTTGAGGTGAAACATGTCCGCCATGCGATCATCAACAACAGTTCAGGAGGTCTGGCAGTTTGCATAAACAGTCTGTGGCCTCATGTCATAGTCATACTTTATGACTACAATGCTATAATTACCGTGGCGCTCTAACCGAGCATAGATAATGTATTGTGAAGGGAGACTTTCTCATTATCTCACGATCCACGTGGAGAATACCATTATATGGTGCGATATTCAGCAGCTAGCACTCGGCCACAAAAAAAAATTCTGCGCCCACAATCGATAGACCTTAAGCAGACATAATGGTATTAATAAGAATAGACACAAGTAAGAGAAAAGAGGTTGCCATGGATTCCGGCCAACACGAAACTCCTTAAGCTGTTAAGTTTGTGAAACCAAGAAATGCATTTGTTCAATTCTGCACAAAAAATGTGTTTCGTACAGAAACATGCTCACGTTTTACAGTGTCAGTGTTAGTACTTACTTGAAACAGCGTCAGCAGACGTTTCAAACTGGGCTTTTTGCCTGGATTTTATAATATATCTAAAGTGTGACACTTTGAACCAAAACGAATCTAATATGTTCAATTTATCATATCCACTGTGATAATGCAGTACAATATTATTTTGATTCAAGTTGTTAGATTTTAGATATATTTCAAAATGCATGGTAAATGAATATGAAAAGACCAAAAACAGACGAAAGCCCAATTTTAAAATTCAGTCGACGCCGTTTTAAACGGGAAACTACATGGGAAATTAAAACTTCTTGAGAGAGATTATGTTGTTGCTACATTATTTTTTAAAAATTTAAATATAAATAAACTTCATGATATGTTCCTACAGGCTGCTGAAATATTGTACTTTAAAGAATTTTGGTATGGTATATTATCTTTTCTATGACACATAGGATTCTTATTATTTGTATTTATTAAAATTGGGTTTACAGGTTATCATTTATTAAAGAAAAACCAGCCCCGAGGTGTACATGTATTCCATGTCACGAAGATTTCAGAGTGAAACATATTTTGATCGACTGTATAGATTTTAATATTTTAAGAGATTATTTTGTCGAGCAGCTACTTTAGAAGATCGTTTTAGTCGAATTAAAGAAGAGTCGATTTTAGGGTATTTGAGAGAAATTGGTGTTGGGTAAATTTTATATGTATGTACAGGTTATTAATGTGTTGTGTTGATCACATTTAGATAACTGGGTTGTTAACTTGTTTTCCTGACATACTTAGAATTTTGTTTGATCGTCGCTATATAGCTGAATCTTGCTGAACGCGACGTTAAACATTAATTCTATCTCTCTCTCTCACTCTCTCTCCAATAAAACTGTCATTTGGATAAATTCCCTGAATAACAGATTTATACTACAAACTCCAATATCTCAGCAACCGTTCGAAATATTCACATGCTGTCAACGACATCTTACTCAGAAATGTGGGTGCTATCTTTTCCTAAAATTGACCCTAGAGCATTCGGGTTCCCGTTTAAGTTACCTGTGACTGATCGTTTACGATGCATTTTTCCGCATGAAACTTTTGCGCAGATTTGAAGAATATAATGTTGGTTTCACAGACGTAAGAGGTCTGAAGTTTGACATATATAAAAACGTAAGACGTAAGAAGTTTGACATATATAAAAACAACTACTCCTTTCATCCCCGAGGAACTGATTATATAAGTAATTGTAGATAAAAAACAGCAGCATCAGATCATCGTATAGAGGGACATTATTTTCATATGGAAATTAAAATGTTTGTTCATGTTTTGTTTTCGACCATTATTGCTTCTGTCACATCTTTGTTCACGGCATCCCATTGGTCAACATCCTCCAGGTGTTGTGGTAGTTCCTTATCTTCCGTCTCTGGTACAAATATGAGGAGTACAGACACAAGCAGACTGAGACCTCCAAACACTGCACCCGGCGCCCAGGGAGCTTTGCGGAACTGTCAAATAGATAAATCACCAGAGGAATACTCATCGATGAATAACAAATGGTGGCGCCGTTGACACTATGTTTAGTCTCGTAAAGCATTCTCGAAACCCTCTCACGTTAGCTTAGTTCAATTGCAGCTATTTGTATCAATCCTTTTGTATCAATTGATTCATATTTAGATTATTTTAATTTAACCAAAAATGATACCTTCTTTGTTGTGCCAGAAACATGCTTCAACATTAGTTTCGTTATTTTCGGATTACACTTCTCTTAGTATAGCAGATTCTAGTGCTGAACATTGGTCGAGTCTCATGCGGGACACCGCCAGAGTGAGACACCTAATCGCCAGCACTATATGTCGGCGATCTAAACTACACGGCCTGCAGATCTCCCACAAAAATAGGAGGTAGCAGACCGGTAGTCTTAAAAGCAAACATACTGTACCCCTCTAATGGGGTATGTTCGCTTTCAGTACCCATCTGATGGGGGACTGCATATTCGCTTTCAAGACTACCGGTCTACTACCTCCTATTTTGTGGGAGGCCCGTTGGATTACATCGCCGACATATAGTGCTGGCGGTAGGTTAGGTGCTTTACACTAGTGGTCACTGGTTCGAATCCCGCATGGGCCAATTTTCAGCACTAGTGTTATCTCAAAATAATGCAAATATCATATTGTTATACGATTACTCTCTAAATGATAAAAATTTCTTTCTTATGTATTCAGCTATGGGAGTTGTCATTACGGTCATCAGAGGAGTATTGCAGGTTCGCATTTCAGCACTACCGATCTGCTACAGGCTTTCTCCATTCCTGGGGGTCCATTGGCCGAGTGGATTAGATCGCCGAGTGTTGTCGGCAATAGGTGCCTTAAATCCATGCAGGACATTTCCCCCCGAGGAAATTTCCCTTTAATATATTTTGGTACTATGGATGTGCAACAAAGTTGAAGCACAGACAAAAAGAATAGGAAGCAATTTTGTTTTCATATTCGCCACAAAATATCATCCAACAATGTCTTCATGAAGTCATATCAAATTCTGAAAGTCATGAAATAATCAAAAGATAATCATCGAAATTGTTATTTTTTTATTACAACTTCTTACATTTTTTGTATTAAATCATACAAATCGTGTTAACAGTATCTTTAAAAATATTGAGATGGGGAAATCATGTCAAATTAAGCGTATTGGAAACAATATAAAATTAAGAGAAAAAAACTTCAAATTGTTTCTGTCAATATTTTAACTTCGTTACACATTCGTACGAAGTCATAGTACAAGAATATATAGGAAGGGGGAAATGTCCGAAAGGGGAAATTATCGCAGGGAAAATGCACACGAGCTGGTTACCGTTATTAATTGGTTAATTACAGAGGGTGGGGGGGGGGGTCGAGGTAGGGAATAAATGGGGAAGAAAAGCGAATAAACCTCCCTTTTAACAGATCAAGAAATGGTTAAAACGCATATATCTTACTTTATCTTCTCCCGATATGGCCTCTTTATGCAAAAAAGTCCATTTATCCGCCAAATTTTAACCGATATTTACAGACTGACCAAAATCTCGATAATTCCTCTAGCCACACTGCCCGAGAACGGGCGAGACTTCCTCGCCAGGGTTCGTCGCGAGCCAACTATCGGCTTGTGTCATTTGATTTGAGACCAAAATGGCGGAAGACGGAGCAAGCAAACTGAGACTCCCTGTCTCGAAGGACACAATGTTATTATCCAGGGGCAGGCAGGTTCTGGAAAAACGTTTTAAATAAGAAAAGTGACAATTTTTTTTTAAACAACAGGAAAAGACTGTTGCCCTTACAGCCACCACGGGCACAGCGACTGACGGATCGCGAAGGACTCGGGCCTGGCGAGGAAGTCTCGCCCGTTCTCTGGCACTGTGGCGAGAGGAATTATCGAGATTTTGGTCAGTCTGTAAATATTGGTTAAAATTTGGCGGGTAAACGTAATTTTTTTGCATAAAGAGGGCAGACCTGGAGAAGGTAAAGTATGGTATATGCGTTTTAACCCTTTCTCGATCTGTTAAAAGGGAAATTTATTCGCTTTTCGAAGACAAGGGGATATAAAACAAGAGATTTGTGGACGTGGTGAGGTGACGGCTCCGACTTGATTGACCTCCATTCCCTATTTATTTCCTACCTCGCCCCCCCCCCCCCACACTTGTAATCAACCTAATTAACCACTTAACAACGGTAACGACCACCCCCTGTGGGGAAATGTCTGAAGGAGGAAATGCTTGCAGAGAAAAATGTCCGCGCACCAGGTACCTCCCTTACTCTGATGGTCGCTTGTTCGAATTCCGCATGGGATTCGACCAATCCTCAGCACTAGAATCTGTGTTATACTAAGAGTGTAATCCCAAAATAACCGGTGAAAATACTGTTATATCATTGGAGCAATATGCAAGAGGTGGAAAAAATTGACGATGTCAGGCGACTAAAGAGCAACCATATGACTCTACAGGAAAGCTTTCCTCGGCGCCTCACATTCAGACCCGAGAATACGGAGACGGGTTGTGAGGTCTAAACTATTTCAGTACGATGATTAGAATCGACTACCATCCAATGCAGAGGCAATAGAAGACAACCATTCCAATTCTGAGACAGACCAGGTGACTCATCCAATCCAATATGGAGACAGGGGATGCGGTCTAAACCATTCCAATACAGAGACAGGTGGGGGCTAAAGCATTCAGGTACAGAGACTACTGCTGTGTCTATGGTTCCTGATTGGACCGGGCGGCGTCTCAAAAGCTTTCGGTTCATGTCCGTCTGTGTGTGAATGTTTTGAAAGTAGAACTTGAAATAAATATTTTAAACCTTCTGGGGTTTTTTCAAATTTCAAGTCCTATCTTTCACTGAGAGTAAAAACAAAACGGCCGTAGGTCCAAACCGGTGTCATTTGCCCTGATAATGTAGGACAGGAGTCTTCCGCTAAAAGACAACTTAGTACACATGACATAATTACTTTCATGTTGATATTATCTGCATTATTTTGCACCAGGGGCACTCACCACGAACGAAGAAAAAGGGGCGAGAACGGAACCAAATCTAGCTGATCCTGATGCTATACCCAATCCCGCCGCCCTTGAAAGACGAAAATGTTCAAGTGAGACAATGCAGCCATTGAAAAAATGATCATCATTTCAATAAAACCTGTATCTTACAATTCAAATATGATTTGTTCGAGGCGGAAATGGCTATATCTGTCTATTAGGAGAAGTCTGTCCCAACTCGAGAACGAAGAACCACCAGACAGCATATTATCATCAACATATTACGAACTCTATAATCTTCTCCACGTAAACTCATTGTGATGCACAAGCTTTCAAATATGAATATAAATCATTTACTCAACGCATGCTCCATCAGAGCTTGTACGATTAATGCGACCTCGGTCGTATGTGAAATTAGATTTCTGATCCTAGGCCATGCTCACGTGTTTCCTCCTGGTACTCGGGGGTTTCCTCCCACACCAAAATGCAAATGTGTACGAATGTACTCGGCCCAGTGAAAGATTAGCTTATAACTAAACTGGTTACCAACAGTAAATACAGTTCATTGTTATTATATTATTAGTGCTCTAACGGAAATTCTACGTATCGCCTCTATTCAGCTTACCACAGTCAAAACAAATCAGACAAGAAGCCGTCGAGGGTCCTCGTACAACATTTACCTGAAATTTGTAGGCAACAGCTCAGGTGTATATAAATATATCAGAATGAAAGAGGCGGATATGGAAAATTTTCCGATAACAGACACAATCTTCATCAGGACGTCATTGATATACCCTTCTGAAATGAAAACACAACACTGTTTAAGTTGCGTACATTTCATTGATAAGGTTTTAAAGAAAGGGACACAATGTTAAGGATTTGATAAGTGATAGGTGTGGCTTGTAGCTTGTCATAGCTTAATCATAGCTTGTCTATGATTATTGCTTAGCATTAATGGAATTGGGGAAATATGTTATCGTTACCTTCGTCCGGCGTGAGTCCAAGGTAGGCTTTACCTATTGAAGAAAACATCTATAAAAGAAAACACTCATTCTCCATTTGTGCTATACTGTTTTGAAAAGTATAAACGTTTGAAGTTTTATTTTATTTAAATGGATCCCTCACTGAACATGCTAAACGCTCCAAATGATTCACTAATGAACAAAAGAATTAACGAATCTATGGCGAAATGAGACACAAATAAATTGGCACACTAATGGATCAAGACAAGAAATAACAGCAAGAACTTCATGTGATCCAAGTGTGATCCTTGATACGTTGGTATTTTGTCCACCATTGTGGCTCGACACAGGTTCAGAAATGGCTCGATAGTTTCATAAATCAAATCTCTGTTTTTCCTGTATAGCTGCTGACGAGAATACGTCAATCTTCGTTTCGAAGAAGTATGCTGGCGCGCGTTATATATATGGGAGACAACTCTTGGTTCTAAGTGAGAAATCTGTTTTCAGTAATAGTATTGTTCATCGCTCTGTCGTGGTACATGGGAATTATGCAAAATATAATTATGTCATCACTGGATATCACGTTTTGTTGAATCACACGTGATCTGTTCTCAACCAATGAAACCATTACGAATATACACGGGTAAAACAACAGCTAATATACTACACCTGTTGTCAAGCTGAAGACAAGAGATAACAAGAGGGCTACAGCACAGGCCAGGTGTAGCCCAATACAGCCTCGTCTTCTACCAAGCCTGAAACAGAAAATAATGGATAAGAAATTATCAATTTCTGCGAGATTCACCTGCCTTCATGGACGACAAAAGATATGTAAGCCCGCCAGGCCTGCCAACCATTCCCGAATAGCCACTGTGGAGACGTCAAAGCTAGTAACGTCATATTTTCTGAATGTATCTTTTTGGCCTATTGTTGGACCAATTTTCTGATGGAAACTAATGAAAATATAGAAGAATTATTTTGTAGTAGAATAAATTAATTTCCTGCACTTTTTGACGAGAAAACGTACAAAAATACTTTCTTACGACCCATATGGCCGCAATTTTGAATTATGGAACCTGAACATCTGCAAATGGGTTCAAAAAGAGTCCAGTATTATAAGCTATGACGTATTGAACAGTTTTCCCGCATTCTATACATGTCATTCGACAAATACGTGTAGGCTTAT
>JAVTVY010033780.1:0-14031 GCA_036873755.1 Hanleya hanleyi | reverse complement strand
TTGGGCCGGAGTTTCTTTCTGATTTTCTTCGATGGCTTCTGCCAGCACAGTGTTCATGGTAAATGACCAGTCCAGCTCGTCTGATGATCGCTTGATAAGCACTTGATCCACATCTGCCACGGCATCTTCCAATGCAGACCATAGATCAGGGTGAAGGGTAAAAGGCACTGTACCCCCATCTAGCCGAGCCAATTGAGCAAAGAAGGGGCCGCGTCGGATGTACACATCGTGACACAAGTGAATGAGGTCGCCGTCCAGTTCACCAGACAACACCCGTTTGAATTTGATCCAGCCCTCCCGGGACAGACGAATGTGGGCCGGGCACGGTTGTGTAGGGTCCCCATCACAGATGTCTCCCACCTCCTCCATGATATCGACCTTATCCGCATACACGTGCAGGAAAACCCTTCAAAATAAGCTGATACGCCAGTATCATATGCTCCGTCATGGTCAGTACGTGAATGGTACCACATTTCACTGTCTCGTATTTATAGGGAGAACCCCGTGAGATCAAAAGGATCAGGTGGTCATATCACTGGGCTGACTGAGTCTAGCCGGGTAATCAATGGCATCGTCGTCGGGTTCATGTAGTTGTTCATTGGGTTCTGCCGCCGATTCTCTCAGGGCACGAGCCCACGCCAACTCGTCTGATGACCGCTCGTCCGGTGTAAACAGCTGGTCGACAATAGGCACCACTTTCTCGAAGGCTGTCCACAGATCGGGGTCTAGGGTGAAGCCTCGCGTAGCATCTTGGTAGCGGAAGAAAGGTCCACGGTATACGTAGATGGCATTGTCTATGTGGATGACGTGTCCATCGAGCTCGCCGCTCAACACCCGTTTAAATTTGGTCCAGCCGTCACGGTGTAGCGTCACCGTATTCGATACGGTCTCAGCGGGCGACCAGCAAACTCCACGGTCTTCCACCAGGGTGACTATCTTCATAGACGTGCAACCCCACCCGGGGTGTAAGGGGCAGGATGGCTCGTAGGACGGGTGACATGCTTGGTCCAATGTCGAACGGTGAATGACACACACTCTCTGACCTTCGTATTTATAGTCCCCACTGTCAATACCACAGCGCCAGGGTCAATAGGGCACAGACTAGTGTGAGGCCAACCAGCCGGCGCTGGTTCCGGCGTGAGCGCTCCTGGTCCATAGCGCGAGCATCAAGGATCGCTGTCATAGTCCAGTAGTGGTCAGTGATGGCACGCCTCTCCATCGAGTGCACTCTGTGGAGGACCGCTTCTGTGAACTCGTTCAGGATCTGGCGTCGTCCCTGGTTGTCGTCGCCATCTGCAAACATGGACCGGACCACTGCTCGGTAACCCGTGAATGAATTCACCACGGTGGCATGCTGTAAAATGCGAGTCGCATAGGGCTGGATCTCCGTCATGGCTCTGCAACCGTAGAAATGAAGGTGTGTGATCCCGAGGGACGTGTTTTGTAGACCAGGTCACACATGCGCGCCTAGCTCTACGGGTGTAGTCCGTGATACGTACTATTCTGATGGGTTAGTCCAAAATAGAGAGCAACAACAACAACAACAACACAGATTACAGATCAATCCTTTTATTATGCGTGAACAACATAGAAATGCATGTACTGACCTGTCTGTGGGGGTTTCCCACAATGGCGTTCACCTTCGTGTCTTTTCGGGTACGTCCGTGTCTTTTTGGGTACGTCCGTGTCTTTTCGGTAAAGTCCGTGTCTTTTCAGTAAAGTCCGTGTCTTTTCGGATGGGTGACGTCCGTGTCTATCATCCGGGCACTTCGCGTCTGCGCCTGCATTGGGTATGTATGAGGGTCTTCATGTGGGCGCGTGCAATGCGGCTCAGTCGTACACCAGTACACCAGTCTCGATCGTCGACTTGGGGTAGAGTGTGCTAAAAATAGATTACCAGCTAGCGTGCTATAAAAGGGGAGCGGCCTTGCCGTTTCATCAGACTCTCTGTCAACCATCAAGATGTTCACTTGCACAACTTGCCAGAAGCAGTTTACTCGTCTAGATAATTTACGACGCCACGAGGCCTCCACCCACAACGATGGACTGTATACTTGTATAACCTGCGCACTGTCATTTAATCGGGAGGATGCTTTACTGCGCCACGAACGCTCATCCCCCGAGGGCGCGACGGAACAATGTAAGGATTGTGGTCAACTCTTCAAACGACGCAGTCAGTTGAGACGGCATCAGCGTTTGATTCATGCCCCGTCTCCACGGTTTTGGCGACAACTTCCTACTGAAGAGGAGCCGCGGAAGGTCAGACCCAGTGAACATAAACCAGGGGAGACGAACGCCACTGGTGATGCGATGACGGAGAGCCCGCCTATACCCACAGTTGGGAAGAGCCTGGATTTCCAGCCGGACCCCACCGTTACGGTTTCGAGCGATACGTCATACATCGAACATTTTCTGGACGAGCCCATAAATGTTCCTAGCGATCTCTTACCCGAATATCACCCAGAGAGTGACATCTCTCGGCGCCATTGGACCATGACACGGCACTGTTTCCACCGTCATCGTCCTATTCAAGATATCTACAATTTCCCACTGACCAAGCTCACCCGTCTACGCACCTACGTGGAAACCATCTTCAATGACCAACCTACGGCCTTCACGTTAAATGTAGCATTTGGGTACATCTTATGCCATAAGATGACGGGTGAATTGCGCTATTTCTATTCCAGTGCCATCCACCCAGTGTACGACCAACCGTTTACCATTATTGACCGGAGGTCACTAGAGATGATGCTGGACCAAGTGGAACAATTGGATGTCTTGGGATGGGCCCAACAACAACGACCCAACACCAAGTGGACAGTGAAGAGGATGACCAATGTTATATTTTTCCTTACCAAGGTGATTCACCACAGCCATCGGTTGAATGCGTCACTCGTGCACTGATGAATACCATAACATGTCGTACATACTCTCTATGTCTACATGCTGATCATTGACTTGAGCTCAGTAAACACTTGTACCTAATGTGACGGTGCGTTAAAACATGGTGTTTGATATTTCAATTTTGTTTTGCTGTGAACATACTAAGCATACCCAGGGCGGCTCCCCCAGCCTGGGTATGATGTAACATTGGGGATAATAAACTGTATGAACATTGCTGAACTTGTCGTTATTTATATTGGACCGTCTGACCTGGGTGTGACCCTTTGACCTTTTGACCCGCGTCCGTGCGCGTACTGCCGGGGATGACGCGCACTTCCGGAGAACTCGCGCGCGCGCGCTCGCGCTGGGGGGCCGGGGCGAGCCGCGGCGGGAAAAACACCCCGGAGGGTTGAACGTTGGAACTCTTCTGGGTTTGGAGGTAGTTTTAGTGAAAAACCCGGAAGTGACGTCACAACCCCCACGTGACGTGCGCAGCAGAATGGATACGACACCCTAGTGTAACTCCCTCACCTAGGCTTCACATGGATACCTCACTCGATCCCATCGACCCACTAGGGGCCCACCACCACCCCAACACGTCTATTTCTATACTACGGCCAGACTGCGCATGCGCAGAATGCCGATAGTTCAACCCCACACCCAGCCCATCAGATGCCCCTTCACGAAGGCTTTACTTTGATACCTCACTCGACCCCATTGGACCATTCGTGGCTCCCCTAGCTCCAACACGTCTAGCGGGACCCATACAGGGTCCAGTTTTCGACACTAGGTGACCACATCCCGACAAAAATGGCCAGTTTTCGACACCGGATGTGCCGCCATCTTGAACATACGTGCCGCCATCTTGGATATGTCCCATAATGCACCGGGTCAAAATACTCGCTTCTGATTGGACGAGAGCTCCGTGGCGGATTTGAAAAACTCGCTTCTGAATGGACGAGAGCTCCGCATTGCATCTGCGCATGCGCAGAATGATATTCCTACCGCACACCCAACCCATCAGATGCCCCTTCACCTAGGCTTCACTTGGATACCTCACTCGACCCCACTGGACCATTATTGGCTTCGCTAGCTCCAACACGGATATTTCCATACCCTTGGGCCACCGCGCATGCGCAGAATGACGCTAGTTCAAACCCACTAGTCCAGTCAGATGCCCCTTCACCTAGGCTTCACTTTGATACCTCACTCGACCCCATTGGACCATGAGTCACTCCCCTACATGCCAACACGGCTATGTTCATACCCTTGGGCCACCGCGCATGCGCAGAATGACGCTAGTTCAAACCCACTAGTCCAGTCAGATGCCCCCTCACCTAGGCTTCACTTTGATACCTCATACGACCCCATTGGACCATGAGTAACTCCCCTACATGCCAACACGGCTATTTCCATACCCTTGGGCCACCGCGCATGCGCAGAATGACGCTATTTCAAACCCACTAGTCCAGTCAGATGCCCCCTCACATAGGCTTCACTTTGATACCTCACTCGACCCCACTGGACCAGTAGTAACTCCCCTAGCTCCAACACGGCTATTTCCATACACTTGGGCCACCGCGCATGCGCAGAATGACGCTAGTTCAACCCCACACCCAGCCCATCAGATGCCCCCTCACATAGGCTTCACATTGATACCTCACTCAACCCCACTGGACCAGTAGTAACTCCCCTAGCTCCAAAACGGCTATTTCCATATCCTTGGGCCACACGAGTTATCTCCCTTGCGTCAGTGTGTGCAGGTGGCGCTATGATCGACGCCGTGATGTGGAAAGGGCGTCCCCACACCATCCTGGAGCCGCCATTTTGTTTGTTGATTTTCTGCGGAGATACACGGGACAATAAACGCTCGACCCTAGGGTGGTACAGATGCTAGACTGATGCTATTAACATGGTACAACACCTATAGATTATGTTTATTATTATTATATGGCTTAGAGGGTTTTTTGAGGGTAATGTGAGGGTTTTTTCTCCCCGTGACCTCCCCACCGCCTCGTTTGCTCCCTTGGGCCGCCATTTTGGTCCCACCACCACCACCACCACCCACAAGCCGCCATTTTGGTCCCACCACCACCACCACCACCCACAAGCCGCCATTTTGGTCCCACCACCACCACCACCACCCACAATGACGCCTGTGACGTCATATGCAAATTTCTGAGGTCAAATTTTACTCGCTTCTGATTGGCTGTCACCTCCACGTTTCCTCCACAAAATATGCAAATTTCTGAGGTCAATAGGGCTCAATTTCAGTAGAGTATACTACTGAGCCTTTAAATATTAGGACTTGTATTCACGTTAAACTAGGCAGAGATGGTCGAGAGAAACTATAAAGACGAAATCAATGAAATTGAAACACCATTGAAAGTTTGGTCAAACGTTATTCAATTCCATTAGGCAGAATTGTTATTTTTAAAAATTTACTAATTTCGAAATTAAATAACATTTATTTTCTTCCTTACCAAACCCTCCGGATTTAGTAATAATGAATTGCCGAGAAAAAAATTTAGTTCATATGGAATTCGAAACCTGACATGCAAAATTGCTTTAGTGCTCTTTACAGCGAAGTCCGTTGGACAAAGAATGGTCCCAAGTATTGAAGAATGGCAAATGTATCGTCAATATTTTTAAAAAAAGGAGTTTGACTGAACCTGGTGATTTACTTTGAGTATCAAATCATGGGGCAGAATATCTGGGAGATACCATGTTCAGCCTTCAGCTAAATCAATCCAGACGTCCGAAGCGAACTGAAATCACACTGAAATCGGCAGAGGTAAAGTGGTGAGCGTGCGCATGTCACCAACACAGAGCACTCAATTTGCGCCGCCCAGTGAAAATGCTTCAGTTTGAATTGTTTAGAGTACTGGTGATTTCGCTCTGTTAGATTAAGTTTTATGGTATGAAAGATGACGGATCGATCACACGGAGAGCAGTGACCTGTTTTGTGGTGACAGGTTAGTCGTGCGTTACCAATCTGCTGGATTATTTGTATGACCTGACTGAAGCTATGGACACATGGAACCCATGCGATATAGTGTTTTAGACTTCCGTAAAACCTGTAAGATGCCAGGTAAATGACTGCTCGGGAATTTAGAGTGCTTTCCTTATAGTGCTCTTCGCAGATGTCACCTCGAGGTTTACTGACGCAAAAATGATGCCAGAGATTCTGAAGAATTCCAGGAGAATCAACATGTAGCTCGGTCGTCAGAGAAATGGCAACTTACTTTTAACATTATTTGGGGATTCCAGTATCTTAGAATAGCACGGATTCTTGAGATGAAAACTTTTCGACTCCCATGAGGGATTCGAACCAGCGATCACCGGAGTGAGGCCAGCACTATATGTTGGCTATCTAAACCACTCGGTCAACTGACCTGCCACAAAAATATGAGGTAGCAAACCGATAGTCTTGAAAGCAAACATACAGTACCCCTCTGGTGACCCAGGTAATCTCGAAAGAAAACGTATAACACAGAATCTAAGGCTGAAAATTGGTCGACTCCCATGCGAGGTTCCTTTTAAGGTAGTCCGCTGGTGGTTAGAACTGTGCTTTGTCATTTTCCATTAGGTTATCCCCCTTTCCTAGGTTAAGAGATGGGAATTTCCTTAGTAGTATACAGCGCGCAAGATAAGTAATATTCCCCCCGGATGTAGAGGTCATAGAGGTCAATTTGTGTGTTTTGACGTCACAATTGAGGGGGTGCGCATGCGTGATGAGGGGGCGTGGCCTGTGTGGTGGGAGGTGGGACAAGATGGCGGCCTGTTTGTGTGTCGTGTGGGAGGTGGGACAAGATGGCGGCTGGTTTTTTGTGTCGTGTGGGAGGTGGGACAAGATGGCGGCCTGTTTGTGTGTCGTGTGGGAGGTGGGACAAGATGGCGGCCTGTTTGTGTGTCGTGTGGGAGGTGGGACAAGATGGCGGCCTGTTTGTGTGTCGTGTGGGAGGTGGGTTAAGATGGCGGCTGGTTTTTTGTGTCGTGTGGGAGGTGGGACAAGATGGCGGCCAGTTTTTGTGTCGTGATCTCTATCCAGACAGCTGAGGTGACATATTGATTGCTGAATGTGACGCTAAACCTAATAATTCTCTCTCTCTCTCTCACCAAAGGTCAATGAGTGCATAGTTCCGGCAGAAAAAAAAAAAAAGTTCCGGCAAAAAAAAAAAAAAAAAAAAAAATGTATTCATGCGCGGTGATGCGGTTTGGCCGTGGTTTTGGCGGTGATTCGGTCTCGGGAAAAAGCTTCCGCGGGAAGAGTAGTCCCTAGATAAAATGGTCCGATTGGGTCGAGTGAGGTATCAAAGTGAAGCTTATGTGAAGGGGCATCTAATGGGCTGGGTGTGGGGTTGAACTATCGGCCTTCTGCGCATGCGCGGTGGCCGAAGGGTATGAAAATAGCCGTGTTGGAGCTAGGGAAGCCCCTAAGGGCCCGATGGGGTCGAGTGAGGTATCAAAGTGAAGCTTATGTGAAGGGGCATCTAATGGGCTGGGTGTGGGGTTGAACTATCGGCATTCTGCGCATGCGCAGTGGCCGAAGGGTATGGAAATAGACGTTTTGAAGCTAGGGGAGCCCCTAATGGACCAATGGGGTCGAGTGAGGTATCGATGTGAAGCATTCGTGAAGGTGCATCTGATGGGCTGGGTGTGGGGTTGAACTATCGGCATTCTGCGCATGCGCGGTGGCCCAAGGGTATTGAAATAGACGTTTTGGAGCTAGGGGAGCCCCTAATGGACCAATGGGGTCGAGTGAGGTATCGATGTGAAGCATTCGTGAAGGGGCATCTAATGGGCTGGGTGTGGGGTTAAACTATCGGCATTCTGCGCATGCGCGGTGGCCCAAGGGTATGGAAATAGACGTTTTGGAGCTAGGGGAGTCCCTAATGGACCAATGGGGTCGAGTAAGGTATCGAAGTGAAGCATTCGTGAAGGGGCATCTGATGGACTGGGTGTGGGGTTGAAATATCGGCATTCTACGCATGCGCGGTGGCCGAAGGGTATGAAAATAGCCGTGTTGGAGCTAGGGAAGCCCCTAAGGGTCCGATGGGGTCGAGTGAGGTATCTAGTCCCTAGATAAAATGGTCCGATTGGGTCGAGTGAGGTATCAAAGTGAAGCTTATGTGAAGGGGCATCTAATGGGCTGGGTGTAGGGTTGAACTATCGGCCTTCTGCGCATGCGCGGTGGCCGAAGGGTATGAAAATAGCCGTGTTGGAGCTAGGGAAGCCCCTAAGGGTCCGATGGGGTCGAGTGAGGTATCAAAGTGAAGCTTATGTGAAGGAGCATCTAATGGGCTGGGTGTGGGGTTGAACTATCGGCATTCTGCGCATGCGCGGTGGCCGAAGGGTATGAAAATAGCCTTTTTGGAGCTAGGGGAGCCCCTAGTGGACGGATGGGGTCGAGTGGGGTATCAAAGTGAAGCATTCATGAAGGGGCATCTGATGGACTGGGTGTGGGGTTGAAATATCGGCATTCTGCGCATGCGCGGTGGCATGTAGCGAAAGTGGCCATTTTCGGGCAGTACATGAAGGTATTTGGGATCGAGATGGGCTATTCACGGTTCGAATGCGTCCTGGAAGGTGTCATCTGGTAGTTCTCGGGGTGTACATTCCGATTTGAGGGATGTTCGCGTCATCTGTGACGTCATCGGTGACGTCATCGGTACAAGTAGTAGCGAAAGTGGCCATTTTCGGGCAGTACATGAAGGTATTTGGGGTCGAGATGGGCTATTCACGGTTCGAATGCGTCCTGGAAGGTGTCACCTTGTAGTTCTCGGGGTGTATATTCCGATTTGAGGGATGTCCGCGTCATCTGTGACGTCATTGATGACGTCATCGGTACGAGTAGTAGCGAAAGTGGACATTTTGTGGGTGCGTGGGGGTGAGTTTGGTGTAGAGATGGACCATCCTTAGTCCGAATGCGTCGTGTGAGGTGTCATTTTGTAGCTCTCGGGGTGTACATTCCGAATTGAGGCATGTCCGAAGCATCTGTGACGTCATCGATGACGTCATCAGTAGGAGTATTAGCGAAAGTGAGCCTTTTGGGGCAGTGCAGGAAGGTATTTGGTGTAGAGATGGACCATCCGCGTTGCGAATGCGTCGTGTGGGGTGTCATGTTGTAGCTCTCGGAGTATAGACCCTGATTTCAGGGATATTTGCAGCATCTGTGACGTCATTGGTGACGTCATTAGTACAAGTTGTAGCGAAAGTGGGCATTTTTTAGCAGTGAAGGATGTTATTTGGCCTTTTGGGGCAGTGCAGGAAGGTATTTGGTGTAGAGATGGACCATCCGCGTTTGCGAATGCGTCATGGGATGTGTCATGTTGTAGCTCTCGGAGTATACACCCCGATTTCAGGGATATTTACAGCATCTGTGACGTCATCGATGACGTCATTAGTACAAGTTGTAGCGAAAGTGGGCCTTTTGAAGGTGTTTGGGGTAGAGATGGACCGCTATGGATCCGAATGGGTCGTGGAGGGTGTCAAAGTGAATGGCGTGTTTTTGAATGCAAGTCGCGTCAATCTGCGCAGGCGCAGTTGGTTGTAGTAAGTAAAGTGGCCATTTTCGGGCAGTACATGAAGGTATTTGGGATCGAGATGGGCTATTCACGGTTCGAATGCGTCCTGGAAGGTGTCATCTTGTGGTTCTCGGGGTGTACATTCCTATTTGGGGGATGTTCGCGTCATCTGTGACGTCATCGGTGACGTCATCGGTACGAGTAGTAGCGAAAGTGGACATTTTCGGGCAGTACATGAAGGTATTTGGGATCGAGATGGGCTATTCACGGTTCGAATGCGTCCTGGAAGGTGTCATCTTGTAGTTCTCGGGGTGTACATTCCGATTTGAGGGATGTTCGCGTCATCTGTGACGTCATCGGTGACGTCATCGGTACGAGTAGTAGCGAAAGTGGACATTTTCGGGCAGTACATGAAGGTATTTGGGATCGAGATGGGCTATTCACGGTTCGAATGCGTCCTGGAAGGTGTCATCTTGTAGTTCTCGGGGTGTACATTCCGATTTGAGGGATGTTCGCGTCATCTGTGACGTCATCGGTGACGTCATCGGTACGAGTAGTAGCGAAAGTGGACATTTTCGGGCAGTACATGAAGGTATTTGGGGTCGAGATGGGCTATTCACGGTTCGAATGCGTCCTGGAAGGTGTCATCTTGTAGTTCTCGGTGTGTACATTCCGATTTGAGGGATGTCCGCGTCATCTGTGACGTCATTGATGACGTCATCGGTACGAGTAGTAGCGAAAGTGGACATTTTGTGGGTGCGTGGGGTGAGTTTGGTGTACAGATGGACCATCCTTAGTCCGAATGCGTCGTGTGAGGTGTCATTTTGTAGCTCTCGGGGTGTACAATCCGAATTGAGGCATGTCCGAAGCATCTGTGACGTCATCGATGACGTCATCAGTAGGAGTATTAGCGAAAGTGAGCCTTTTGGGGCAGTGCAGGAAGGTATTTGGTGTAGAGATGGACCATCCGCGTTGCGAATGCGTCGTGTGGGGTGTCATGTTGTAGCTCTCGGAGTATAGACCCCGATTTCAGGGATATTTACAGCATCTGTGACGTCATTGGTGACGTCATTAGTACAAGTTGTAGCGAAAGTGGGCATTTTTAGCAGTGAAGGATGTTATTTGGCCTTTTGGGGCAGTGCAGGAAGGTATTTGGTGTAGAGATGGACCAGCCGCGTTGCGAATGCGTCATGGGATGTGTCATGTTGTAGCTCTCGGAGTATACACCCCGATTTCAGGGATATTTACAGCATCTGTGACGTCATCGATGACGTCATTAGTACAAGTTGTAGCGAAAGTGGGCCTTTTGGGGCAGTGCAGGAAGGTATTTGGTGTAGAGATGGACCATCCGCGGTCCAAATGGACCGTGTGAGGTGTCATCTTGTAGCAACGACCACCAACACCATTCTTAATGCTTCAACGCCCTGGTGAAATAGCTCAGAAGCTCTGATATTCCATGGAATTGTCACTAATTCTTCGAAATGCAGTGATGCCCGTCAACGCCCGTCGTTACACCTTAGCACTCTAACATAACGCCATGATATAGACCGGAGAGAGAAAACAACAGCAACAACAACAAGGATGACACATGAGAGAACAACAACAACAAGAAGTTTTTTTCATATAGTTTATTTTCCCCAATGTTACATCATACCCACGCTGGGGGAGCCGCGTTGGGTATATTTACAATTCAAGAAGATTCTTATCCAATCAGAGGCCACCATTTGCATGTTTCATATTCGTTCCTGTCCGTTAGATGTATTCTTGTCCAATCAGAAGTCTCTATTTCAGAAAGTGCCATCTGGACCGTTTATTCTAATCATCGTCGGGCAGGCCAGGATACCGTTGAGGCAACATATCCTCAGATAGTTGTTTGCGCATTCTGAGTATCTATCAGTGCGTGGGTGAATACTTTCATCCGATGGGGGTGGTGGTCAGTTTAACCACGAAGAACGTAACATTGGTCAATATCTCCATTATCCACTTGGTGTTACAATTCAAGAACACTCTTGTCCAATTAGAGGCCACCATTTGCATCTGTCATATTCGTTCCTGTCCGTTAGATGTATTCTTGTCCAATCAGAAGTCTCCATTCCAGAAAGTTCCATCTTCGGCCATGTTCGCTTTGAACCGTTTGTTCTAATCATCGTCGGGCAGCCCAGGAAACCGTTGAGGCAACATATCCTCAGATACATGTTTGTGCATTCTGAGTATCTATCAGTGCATGGGTGAATACATTCACTCGATGGGAATATTCCCTAGTTTGGTCACGAAGAACGTAACATTGGTGACCCTCTCCACTGTCCACTTGGTGTTGGGGCGTTGTTGTTGGGCCCATTTCAAGGGATCCACGGTGTCCAGTTTCTCCAGCATCGTCTGTAGCGACACTCGGTTAATGATGGTAAACGGTTGGTCAAATACCCGGATGTTACTGCTCGGGTAAAAGTATCGGACTTGGTCTGTCTCCTTATGCCGCAGCACATAACCAAACGCCAGGTTTAATTTGAAGGACGTAGCTTGGTCATTGAAAATGGCTTCCATGTAGCTGCGTAGACGGGCGAGGTCGGTCAGTCGAAAATTGTAGATATCTTGAATAGGGCGATGACGGTAGAAACAGTGCCGTATCATGGACCAGTGGCACCGATAAATGTCACTCACTGGCTGGGCGTCCTGTAAGAGATCGCTAGGAACATTTATGGGCTCGTCCAGAAAATATTCGATGTTGTCAGGCGTATGACTCGAAACCGTAACGGAGGGGTCCGGCTGGATATCCAGGCCCTCCTGGACCGTGGGTATAGGCAGGCTCTTCGTCATCGCATCACCAGTGGCGTTCGTCTCTCCGGGTTCATCTTCACTGGGTCTGGCCTTCCGCGGCTCCTCTTTAGTGGAAAGTTGTTGCCCAAACCGTAGAGACGGGGCATGCATCAAACGTTGGTGCTGTCTAAACCGACTGGGTCGTGTGAAGAGTCGACCACAATCATTACATAGTACCGTCGCACCCGCGTGGAGTACCCTCTCATGACGCAGTAAATGATCCTTCCGATTGAATGACCGTGCGCAGATTATACAAGTATACCGGGCATCGTTGTGGATGGAGGCCTCGTGGCGTCGTAGCTTATCTAGACGAGTAAACAGCTTCTGGCAAGTTGTGCAAGTGAACATCTTGGTGGTTGACAGATTGTCTGATGAAACGGCCAGGCCGCCTCCCTTTTATAGCACGCTAGCTGGTGATCTATTTTTAGCACACTCAGTTCAACTATCCCCAAATCGAGGGCCGAGCCGTGACATCTTCGGTAACCTCCGTGTCTCTTCGGTCACCTCCGTAACGTCAACGACCAACATGTAGACATATAGAGTATGTACGGCATGTTATGGTATTCATCAGTGCATGAGTGACGCATTCAGCCAATGGGGGTGGCCGGTCAGCTTGGTAACGAAAAACGTAACATTGGTCACACTCTCCACTGTCCACTTGGTGTTGGGGCGTTGTTGTTGGGCCCATTCCAAGGGATCCACGGTGTCCAGTTTCTCCAGCATCGTCTCTAGCGACGCCCGGTTAATGATGGTAAACGGTTGGTCAAATACCCGGATGTTACTGCTCGGGTACAAATATCGGGCTTGGTCTGTGTCCTTATGCTGCAGCACATAACCAAACGCCAGATTTAATTTGAAGGGCGTAGCTTGGTCATTGAAGATGGCTTCCACGTAGTTGCGTAGACGGGTGAGGTCAGTCAGTCGGAAATTGTAGATATCTTGAATAGGGCGATGACGGTAGAAACAGTGCCGGATCATGGGTCAATGGCGCCGATAAATGTCACTCACTGGATGGTCTTCGTGTGACAGATCGCTGGGAACATGTATCGGTTCGTCCACGAAGTGTACTTTACCCTCCACGTCGTACAAAAATCTGGCCCAAGGTCTTGTCGTCGGAATTTGACTGTTGAATTAGGGTGACATCATCATCGGCCCTCGTGCGATGGGTGGGAGTTCCCCCTGTTTCGATATTGATGCCTACGGGCTCTTCTATCTGTAAACGTGGCTGCGGAACAGGGTGTCGTGTGCGTTGGTGTCGCAGCAACTGACTGGTCAGTTTGAAAAGCCGACCACATTCTTCGCATGGACGCTTGGGTACTTCATGGCGTGCGCGTGTGTGGCGCTGTAAATGATCCGGGCGCTGAAACGACAGTGTACATATCGTACAGTTATACCCGGCGGTTCCTTCGTGCTTGGTAGCCTCATGGCGGCGCAAGTCGTGCAGACGAGTGAATGATTTCGAGCACGTAGTACAAGTGAACATCTTGGTGGTTGACAGAGTGTCTGATGAAACGGTCAGGCCGCTTCCCTTTTATAGCACGCTAGCTGAGGTTGGAAGTGACATTTGCATATGACCTCTGTGAGGTCACTTCCGCTTCCGTTCATGGATATGTCCCATAATGCACCGGGTCAAAATACTCGCTTCTGATTGGACGAGAGCTCCGTGACGGATTTTAAATACTCGCTTCTGTTTGGTGTACGTCGCTAAAGGTGACCGGAACTGACCTTTGACCCCGGCGCGCAAAGGTTTCCACCGCACCGCGGTGGAAACCTTTACACCACGCGCGCCGGGGTCAAACGTCAGTTC
>JAVTVY010033779.1:0-152530 GCA_036873755.1 Hanleya hanleyi | reverse complement strand
ATGCAACATAAAACCTTAATTCTCTCTCTCTCTCTCTCCTGTCTGGTCGCCTCAACAGAAATATTTCATCAACAAAGTGGAAAATGTCCAAGACAAAAAACTGGTATTGCAAGGTTCTTACGTTCAAACAAGGTTAAAAACTATTATGTTCCATCAATTGTCTCGATCTTTTACCAAAAAAAATCCCCATTTTTATCCATCTTAAATATTCATCATGAGTACACGGCTTAATATGTGATTGTCGTTTTATTAATCGATATTCAACGATCTTCTTTTTATCTCATACTGTATAAGTACACCTAAATCATACAATGTTACCTATATCGATATAACGTTTTCAAACATGTATACCAGTTTATAATCAGTATATCATTCAATGATGGATTGCTATCTATTGTATCACTTTATCATCTAGAGGAACGTCCTGTCGATCGAGGTGGTTTATCGATAATCGAGAATACCGATAAATATTTCGTCTCGAAGGGTCCCGGTTTATCTCTATAGATTGCCCGAAACTGCTGTTAATTGACAGGAAATCGGAAAATATGAAACATTAGATGGATCGATTTGTTGAAGTATTCCCGGTCAACCTATCCCAAAAACTAAACGCGTGTCGTGACCTTTGGCAAACGGGATTGAATTCTGAATTGGACGATAAGACACAGGAATTCAGCAATACACAATGTAACTAATCACATGAAGCCCCGTCAAAAACACGTCAATTAGAAGCGCCTGGTCCGTCATTCATAATTCAGCCGTCGTCCATTAAAGCATATCCGCGTCCTTAATCCAAAGACCTATTCCATATTCCATATAACAGCATGAGCATCAAATTCAAAAGGAAAGTCATAGTATACATAAACATAGGCTAGTTTCCTGCCAGAGAGAAGCGGTCAGCAGTTTTCAATGATGCCGGCAAGACATCATGATGTTCGTTGTAAAGTCGTCATCTAGAGAATGATATATCTCAGTCACGCTTTGATTGTGATTGTTCATATGAGCACCATGAGGGTCTTGAAGTACATGTACGTGGGTTCATACGGCCCCTAGCCTCAGGTTAAGCGGAAATAGACACAAGTTACGAAACGTATCGCCATACGCTCGAATTTGTCTATCACCATGCGATATGTATCGCCAAATTTGAGAACTTTGTGCGGAGGCGCTTGGTGGTGTACATCGGACTGAATGTCGTACTCTGTGTGCGAGTGTTTGTGTGTGGTCCTGTGTTGACACATTTGTACATCCGCGCTGGTGTTTGCCTGTTTGTTCTTCAATGTGATCCCTGAAAAATGATATTCATTTCACAAAAGAGCTGTTGTTTCAGGACGCATGAAGACAAAGATCAGGCGTTGATTAGGACTAAAAGAGCGGGCTGACCTTGTGCGAGTCTACCAATAGGCCGTGCATGGCGACGACCCAACCCAAACTGCTGTAAACCAACTAGGAATGGAGGAAGGCAGAAAAGATAACGTACCAGTGGTCTCCCAGGGTACAGAAAATGAAAGCAGAATACTATTTTCACCGCCACTATATTAAAATATCGAAATGTAATCTGAACCAGCCATCGGGGAATTCAAATGATATTGGAGAACCCTCTGCCACACTGAGTCCAGTGATTGTGCAGTCAGCCCGTGACCTATCAATCCACCGGCCCCTACATATACATAATGTTATGCTGGACATTAAAAGTAAGTTGGATTTTCTGATGAAGAAAAGTGAAAAGTTGGACAATGTCGAATATTCCATCGAAACACTTTTAGATAGAATGTTTCAAATGAATAGTAAAGTCATGATATCAAATCCGGCAGTCTGAGTTAGAACTTCTTATCACTAAGAAATTGGGCGAAATGATAGATGAACACCAAACAGTTAAGGAGGGCCTACTAGAAACACTGAATACGACGGCGATCTTAGGAGACGAGAATGAAAGACGGAGTTCAGCTGGATGACGTGACCATTTGTTCTAATTTATATGGAAAAAAATGATTATTTCATGGCGTTGGTGAGAAAGATGAAAAGTGCGAAGATCTAATTCGTGAGCGAATACAGTTTGATAAAGTCCGTCGCCTTGGTAAAAAGAGAGGAAGAAAAACACGCTCAATGGTTGCACAGTTTACCGTTCACATGGAAAAAATGGCGAGAAAAGGGCAATTACTTGAAAAGCAGAAGTTGCAGGGAAAAGTATAGATTATTGTAAGCAAGTAAGTAAGTTATTTTGAGTTATTTTATTATACCCGTACCACAGTCAGCAACAATTTGTAAATGTATATTGAGACGAGAGGCATACATTTGCATAAGTTGAGTTAATAATTGAATTGAATTTGAATGTCGTTTCAGTTTTTTTTTATTTTATAGAAATTACGTACTCACCCTCGCTGTTGTTTAAGTCGAGGGCTTTTCACATATCGTTTGCTACATTCCAGTTTAGCCCTATCTGACATGGGCGATTTGCGGTGTCCGCAGCCTAGGGGTGGGAGGACGAAGTGCCCCCAAATATTTTCGTTCTCCCTAAGGCTAGAGTGCTCGAACTTACCACATCATATCTCATGGCCAAGCTCTACTAGAAAATAGATTTTAAAAAATGTGGCCGTCATGGGGACGTCACAGTCACGTCATTTTCAAAAAGGGTGGGTTTTTTTTACCATTTGAAGTCCGATGTTTCGATATTTTTTTAATTTATTTGTTTTCTTCGCAAAAACTGCATGATAAATAATAATCTGATACGAAATAAAATAGTTTTTACCAACCTTTCCATACAGAAAAGCAAAATTTTTGAAGACATATGACGAAAAATTCACTTTTCTGGTACCTCACATGACCGCCGTTTGAATTCACCCATGCTCGGGAGGTCATGCAAATAGGTTCAAAATGACCCCAACATGAAAAAATAAAGTCACGGAGTGTCGGCTCTCAAGTGTTTGTCATTTGGGGGACGGAGAGTGCCCCTCCCTCCCAGCCCAGGTAGGGTTAAATTAAAATTATGAAACACAAGAAATGTAAAATCAAGTGCAACCAGAGGTTCCGCTTTGACCCTTGAGTCGCCGCTCCGGCATGAAGCCTATGCTAGTTGTTTTTTTAAGCAAAAACATACGTCTCCCCCAACCTCCCACCTTGCCTTGAGTGGGCACATAATTTAAGGGAAAGTGCTATAAAATGAATGTAACAATGAGTATCCTAAACAAAGCTGCGCATCTAAAAATATTAATTACAAAGAGGCGATTTTCATTGTTGCAGTAACCCAGTGGGGATTTGGGATTTATATAGCAATGAGTGGATTGCCGACATCTACAGCGTCCAACCAATGTGAAATACATGTAATTGTGAAGCATCAACTATTTCGAAACTGATCACATTATAGGAAAGATGCAAAACATACAAGAGCCACACCTATAGTATACATGCTGTACCGTATAGAAGTTTCATGCATCTGCCTTCATTAGTTTTCAAGATATGGAGTAAACAAAAATTGGACAGACAGATAAGCACATTTTGCATGGACCCACGCAAGCACTAGCTCACACCAAAACCTAATTAGATCATAAGGCCATTTCAATGAAGCTTCCATCCAAGTTTGGCGAAATTCCGTGGGGTAGTTCTCCAGATATCTTGCAGACAAGGCTTGTATATACATGTACAAGTAGATGGACGGATGGATGGACATGAACGAACGCTCGCACACACACACCAAAACATAATCAGACGAGGGGCTATCCCAATGAAGCTTCCATCCAAGTTTGGTGAAATTCCGTCGAGTAGTTCTCCAAATATCTTGCAGAAAAAGTCTGTATGAACATGAACAATTAGATGGACGGACGGACGGATGATGGACATGGATAAATGCACACACACACCCAAACCTAATCAAATGAGGGGGCTATCCCAATGAACCTTCCATCTAAGTTGGTGAAATTCTGTCTAGTAGTTCTTCAGATATCTTGCAGAAAGGGCCTGTATATACGTATACATGTACAAGTACATGGACAGACGGATGGACACCGAACATGGACGAATGCACACACAAACCAAAACCTAATCAGATGAGAGGGCTATCCCAATAAAGCTTCCATCCAAGTTTGGTAACTTCCGTCAAGTAGTTCTCCAGATATCTTGCAGATAAGGCCTGTATATACATGTACCAGTAGATGAACGGAAGGACGGACATCGGACACGGATGAACGCATGCACACACACCTAAACCTAATCAAATGAGGGGGCTGTCCCAATGAAGCTTCCATCCAAGTTTGATGAAATTCCGTCCAGTAGTTCTCAAGATATCTTGCAGACAAGGCTTGTACATACATGTACATGTAGATGGACGGACGGACGGACATCGGACACGGATGAACGCATGCACACACACCTAAACCTAATCAAATGAGGGGACTGTCCCAATGAAGCTTCCATCCAAGTTTGATGAAATTCCGTCCAGTAGTTCTAAGCATTAGTCTTGGGTGGCACAAGGCTGTGCCGCATACATGTACATGTGGATATACTTTACTTTATTGGACATCGGACACGGATGAACGCATGCACGCACACCTAAACCTAATCAAATGAGGGGGCTGTCCCAATGAAGCTTCCATCCAAGTTTGATGAAATTCCGTCCAGTAGTTCTCAAGATATCTTGCAGACAAGGCTTGTACATACATGTACATGTAGATGGACGGACGGACGGACATCGGACACGGATGAACGCATGCACACACACCTAAACCTAATCAAATGAGGGGGCTGTCCCAATGAAGCTTCCATCCAAGTTTGATGAAATTCCGTCCAGTAGTTCTCAAGATATCTTGCAGACAAGGCCTGTATATACATGTACAAGTAGATGGACGGACGGACGGACACCGGACACGGATGAATGCACGCACATACACCAAAACCTAATCAAATGAGGGGGCTATCCCAATGAAGCTTCCATCCAAGTTTGGTGAAATTCCATCCAGTAGTTCTCAAGATATCTTGCAGACAAGGCCTGTATATACATGTACAAGTAGATGGACGGACGGTCGGACATCGGACACGGATGAACGCATGCACACACACCAAAACCTAATCAAATGAGGGGGCTATCCCAATGAAGCTTCCATGCAAGTTTGGTGAAATTCCACCCAGTAGTTCTCAAGATATCTTGCAGACAAGCCAAGGGGACAGACAGACATCCATCCATCCAGACATCCATCCAGACAGACAGACAGCACAAACACTAGATGTCTCCCCCCAACATAGTTGGGGGAGACATAATAATAATTGTATGGTGACCCGTTAGGCTCTTCGTATTTTTCGAATTAAAATGGTAAAACATAAGAAACGTAAAGTCAAATAATATTCGTTAAAGAATAATGCTACGAGATACGTTCACGCCTTTATTGTATGAAGCGTCTGTCTAATCGAGTGAGATTGTAGGGGTAGCCATCCAGTCCTCCCAATCTGTTTCATAATAATATATTTCATCACAGATCAAAACATGTTCAGAGTTTCCCAACCGCTATAAGGTAAGGATTTGGCCTAAATATTTGAGTTGATTTTAAAGCAAAGTAACGTGCCAATGCATTGAACATACATGTATCTCATACTAAAATTCTACCGCTTGATTGCCCATCAGGAACGTAATATAAGAACGCATTCTTTTAATATTCCCAGTGAAAAGCAATATTTCTAATATATTTTAACCCTACCTGGCCTGTGGGGGGGCCATTATGGCCCCCCCTACCAAACTTTCTGCACTATCTCAGGAACGGCAAAAAACGGAGAGCTGAAACTCCGTGACTTTATCGTTTGTCTTATTGGTGTCATTTTGAGCCTATTTTCATAACCCCCCGAGCAGAGGATCATGGGTAAATTCAAGATGGCGGCCACGTGGTGTACCAGAAAAGTGATGTTTTTGTCATATTTCTTCAAAATTTCTGCTTTTCCGCAATGAAAAGTGGGCAAAAACTATTTTATTTCATATCACATTAATATTTGCTAATTTTTCATGCAGTTTTTGTGGAGAAATTGCAAAAATAAAAAATTCGGAAAATCTGACCGAAAAATCGACCAAAAAATGCCGTTTTTCAAAATGGCGTCACTGTGACGTCATCAAAGCGGCCATCTTGGATTTTTTTACATTTTCTGGTAGAGCTTGACCCAAGGGTATAGTGTAATAAGTTTCAGCCCCCTATCTCAAGGGGTAAGAAAAATAATTAGGGGGGGCCATTTCGGCCCCCCCCCCCCCCAGGCCTGGACAGGTCCCAAAAAGCCCAGGCCAGATAGGGTTAAGCGAATATCTGTCCTAGTGAAGTCGTATCTTCCCTTTGACATGAAACAAGAAATACAAGAACCTCACTTTCTAAAATACCGGTCGCTCAATGCTTTTTATTGAAATGTCATGGAGACAAGATTTCGATGAAATTATTATCACGATAACCGTGAAATACATGTACCATGATCTTGATATGTTCAGGTTGCATCCGGCAAACGGATTAATCGTACATAAGATTGTTTGCTGCTGAAACGCTTCATATTCAGTTCTAAATAAAGTGAAGAACATAATAACGCATGCTTCCATATTAATAATCAAAATAATATCCTGATGAGTTACTGTGTCATTTATTCCACGACAAATGGGGTTTATAAAAAATCGTTCAAGTAGACAGTTCAATTTAAGGTATAAATGCGGCATTTATTTGGGAAAATATCATGACATGAATATACAGTTTAAGAAGTTAAATAACATGAAATAAACCTTCTAATTTCTTTTTCCACTGTTGGCATTCTAGTTTTGGGCGTGATATGCATAGACGACGAACGATCCCAACATGTGATACCCGCACAACAATCTGAACGCCTGCGCAATATTAAAGAGACAGCCAACTTCACGATAATAAAACATGGGCATATAGAAAGGATAACCTTTCATACCCATCTGGAAAACCGGGACTTTTCGAGTGAGATTGAACCGAGAAGAAACCTGGACTTCGGTTCCCGGTACTGCCCTTCTTGTATCAGCCGAGAAATTTCTCTGTCTTTATCAAAGGCATCGAGAAAGTGTCTAGGCTATCTTTTCCACCACACTCGTGTTTAATTCAATGTTTTCCTGGTGTTTGATGGTTTTTATTACTATTTTAAGATTGTAAGAGATACTTTTTATCGAGCGAAGACTTTGGAAGATCGTTTTAGTAGGGTGAGGGAGGATTGCATCTTGGGTTATTTGAGAGAAATCGGACTGTTACATAAGTTTTATTATTATACTTCATGTAAATTCGTAATGTTTTCATTGGTTGACAGCCTGTCACGTGTTATTCTACAAATCATGATGTTCAGTGATGATGCAGTCATATCTTGCCTTACCGTTGAATAAATGTCGGTAAAGCGTTGAACATGACAAATTGTTCCACGGTGACATCTGTCAGAGCACGAGTTGCCTCCTATAGTGCGCACGCCAACATACTCAACGAAACGAAGATTGATGTGTATCTTCGTCGACCTGATGTGTAAACGTCGGCCCGTTGGTGATATAAATTAGTGAATGTCATTTCGTAATTGACTGAAATAAATTTAGCATCTTTTGAAAAGGTAAGTAAGATCATTGAGAACGGTACTCTTCCAATTTATGTGATGGAGTTGACAAACAAGCCGAGATCGAACACTCGATCTTGACACGGCGTTTTGGAATCAACAACGGTCGCGCAGTGTTGAACACGATATGCTTATTTCACCGTGCCATCCTCATTCACATGATTATAAAGTTCCCATTTTATTGAAATAGGACATTCGGTATAATAAAACAACTATTGCATGTGCGCGCGAGTTGTACATCACTTGTCGAGAGCTGACAAATCGTGATGTCCCACTCTATAACATGCAATAATTGTATAATGTGTGTATGTTTTAATGCTTTGGATTACTAAGTTAGTGACTTGAGTACTTAGAATTTTGTTTGATCGTCGCTATATAGCTGAAATATTGCTGAACGCGACAGTAAGCCTTAATTCTCTCTCTCTCTCTTCTTTCTCTTTAGACCTGTGAGATCTCAGAATAAAATAAATACAATACAACTGCATATGGTCACATTTCTGAACCGTTACAAGGTCACCCTTTATATTGAAAATTAAATGCTGAAGTTCTTCGATTATAATTGAACGCAACATTAAAACAGTGACGGTAAACGATACCGGCGTACCAAGAACGAATCATATAACCATACAGACAAGTATAATGAGTGCATATTTCTAAAACATCACACGAGCCAAATGTGATCCCAGCCACGCGTTTATTTTAGCTGTTCATGTGGACATATTGAATGGCATGACCACACGGCCCCTAAATCACAAGCGCAGCCATATTGGTATAACAACTTTTTTTTAATCAAGCGAATGAGCAGTCCGAATAGTTTTAGAATAGTAGTAGGAAATTTGAGAGATGATACTTTTTGGTAGAACGCCCATTTCCTTCGATACCAACGAAAAGTGCGTTAATTATTTAGCCATAATTTGGCATACTAACCTGCTGAAGGGGACCTCCAATCAGCATAATGAGAAAGGCGATTCCAACAGAGAACCCACCAAACACCAACACTGAAAAAATAATTCAATTCGCTAAATGCTGCAATAATTGGAACCTTATAATGTTGAGTCTCCAAATACGAATAAACCTACTCACGTTCATGGTTTAACCTGACCAAGGTATAACTAACACAGTTTGGATTTTGTAGAATGGATTTATCCTTGAATAGTTCCAATTACTTTTTATTTTCAACATATATTTTAATCCCCTGTTGTAAGAACACAATATCAACTCATACATTTTCGTTATGAAGAATCCATTTCATTGGCCGACATTGATCAATGGTGGTAGGACTGAAAATGTAAAATGGAAGGAGTTTTAACATACCAGGATTAATCCATGAATCAAATCCTATATTGTTGCCAAATCCAAGGTTTGGTTGCGAAAGTGAGACCACTTACTGTTTATTTCAAAGGAAGCGAAGGGCAATATGAGGTGCCTTTTCTACAACTAAACCACTAATCATTGATACATGTACCAGAATATAATCCATACCCACAACTTTCGCCATGATGGTTGCTTTCAGCTCAGATACACCTTTCATATGGGGCTTGAAGAAATCGGTCGACACTATTGCTGATATACTACTGAGCGCAGATGATAACGTGCTACAAGAATAGCAAAATAGCAGGAAGCCAAAAGTAACAAGAACACCAAAAGCCGGGATTATTTTGGGTTGAGCTTCAATCTTTGTTTCCAAAAAGCAGATACGCTAACGTGCCCATTGTCTAACACTTAACCTTTTTAATGTTGATGACGTGCACTGCTTTCTCTCCTCATTGTGTTCATGACGTGCAGTGTACGTCCAAGTTCGCAGTCGTTAGGGACCCTTAGAAAACGCACGGGTACAGAGCCGCATACGCGAGACGGAAAACAAATGACGAATGACAGTGGAGATGCTTCCAAAACATGGGAATATTGTATGAAGAGGAGAGGAATACCAGGGTGGTACCACATGGGATTGTATCTCACAAACATTTACCACAATCTGTGAATACATATAATCAGTAAGGGGGGGGGGGAGCTGTACGAGCAGACAGCCGATGTGCAGGAGGTGGGGGGGGGGGGGATTTTTTAACCATTATAGTATTAATTGTGTTCCATGGATCAATGTTTACCCTGTTCTGTATCTGTATTTACTGTTTATATCTGACAACTTGTGAGATACATGTAGGCACAGGCAGCAGTCCTTAGTAGGTTAGGAAAAAGAGGGGAACTTAGGTTGGGGGGAGGGGTTGGGGGTGAAGGTCTCTAAGGCTAATTTGTGCGGCCTGCTGCCTGTGCATGTAGGCTACAATTTCTTGTGATTGGTACAGTGACTTTACTTTTATGATAAGAATAGCTATGAACTTGTCAATTGGATCCCTCATTCCATGTGTCGAAAACTGATCCCTCTATGACATTTACTGCGAATTTACCGACCATATTCCCAACCATGCCACCCCACCCTGGGGCATTGTCTGCAGCCATTGTAAGGATATTCGTCACCATGCCCCGCCCCCTCCCCCCACCCTCCCGCTCCCATTATGAGAGTTATAATGATTTGACAAGTGTAGTGTGCCTGGGCGCTGCTCTCTGCTCACAGAAAAAGTATTATTTCTTCAAATTATCATAGGAAATGGGCCTCGAATCTTAACAACAATTACAAAGATGAAAATGGCTCAATGTGTTGTCGATACAGGCTGTCCCTACCCTGATTTGTCGGGATTCAGATAGATTTTGCACTTACCGCGTTTCCGGGTTGGCTTGACGTATCTAAGCCTGGAATGGACAAGGTCGTGTACACAAACGCTGACGTCACAAATTTTGCGTTCCCGTATGAGGCTCTGTACCCGTGCGTTTTCTAAGGGTCCCTGTTCTGTGACAGTGACGTTACGTCGGCGGTCGAAATTCTATGCATTGAGAGACACGCTGATCAAACAGAAGGTAATTCCGTCGTTACCGGCGCATCCACAAATGGCATTTCGTATTATTTTGACGTCAAAGCATGGACGACACGTCTACGTGTACAGTATTCTTGTAAAGGCCGCGACATGGCAGGAGAACCCAGGTTAAACAGTGAAAGGGTTAATGAACTGAAAGACGGCGAACGTTTTCGACAGAGCCACATAATAACGATATATACGGATTCAAGCTAATGACAATTTCAAGAGATTCATTCAATCAGATTTCTTCTCTGTGGGTAGCATATTATTCCTGGGGTCAAACTGTGCCGTTCAAATGAAATGGTGCGATTGTGTTCAGGAAAAGATTGTAAACTGCCAACTCGCACTGCCTAAGACCCTCCCGGTACAACTAAAATTCTAAGACTAGTTGAACGTACGCGAAAGTAGTACTTGTAGTATAACATTTTCAATGATAAATTAGAAGAGGCATAACTCTGTAAAAAACATTTTGAGTACATGATCCTCGCCACCCTGTAACAATAATATGTGCCAATATTCTCAATAATGCAATGAAAACACGGACTACATTGCGTTCAGGAGAGTATTTTTTAACAGGGGCAAAACTCCTGATTAACACGCCATACAGGAAGTAGACAAAAATTGGCATACATATGTTAACGTTAATATGCATCAATATTCAGAATGGTGCAGTGAAATCTCTGAGTAGTTAAGTTTACAGGAATATTTTCAATGTTTTCCGCGAAAAATCATCGCCGAAAGTCCAAGCTACAGTTGTATGAACATCTTCACATGGTGACTATGATATATGCCAATTTTCAAAAAGAGCTGATAAGAAATTCACTCTAGAACTAGCTGCTTAACTGAGGGTATTGTCGATGATGGAAGGGGATAACTCCAGAAAAAAAGAACAGGTAGCAGGAAAAGACACACGCACATGTGATGATTATGTGTGACAATGGTAAAAACGATTCGACGAATAGTGACGTTGAAAGGGGTATGTTCGATTATAAATGGAAATTCCACCGGAAAAGGTGTCGCAGTAAGTTGAAAAAGCCACATGCACATCTTCAAAGATAATGTATACAAAGTTTCGAAAGTATTGAGCTAGAACACTGGATCTGATTGCGTTCCCCAGGGAAGTCAACGAACGGCAACGCCATAACTGACGGGCATACTATTTATTCTCAACCTGCACAGTTGAATGGTGTTCGGCTAGGGCCCTGTGCTGTGGACTGCCGTTTAAGCAGTTGAAATATTGCACGCATATTGACCCAATGAGCTACAATTAAACAGTAAGTGATTCATTCGCTCAAAGGCGAGATATCGAGAGGTTAATCGTATACTGGGAAAACATGTGATAATCCCGATTTAATTATTACATCGAATGCATCGTTATCACGCAACAAACAAATTGTCACGTCAGTTTTGAGGTAATTGCGGAGTGATTAGTTAGTTCCATCCGTACAAAACGTGTCCTGACTAAATAGCATTTAAAAGTCGCATATACAGTAACAAAAGCTGTGGGATTGACTGATTGGTTGGGAATCAGGTTCAATCAAGCGAGGACGCCTAGCGATTTTTTCACTTTACTTCCTGGTTGATTTAAACTGAAACCAACCATCGGCTTGAGAATCAGTGGTCGCTGATGTGTAATTTTTAGGTGGATCAATACGGTATTCGAGTGGCTTTTACTATGAAACCATACCAATAGTACAAACCGATATATACGTACTGGAATCATTAGAGACGATAATTCAATCGATTGCACGCGATCGACCAGATAACATTACACGTACCTAAGAGAAGCACTAAATAGTGCGGCTAAAAATAATCCAGGAAGTCCGGGTAAACCATTGAACAGCTCCATCACGACGTATGGCACAATCTAAAACAATACAGACGACGTTAGACTGAAGGAATAGGAAAGCACTCATTGTTCTTACCTACAGTGTTCAAAGGTAAAAGGAAGACAGACTGATGTCTCTGACCAACAGTGCTCAACTGTGTTGGGAATTACAACGCATATAAGGGAAGTAGGAGGAGGTGCCGTCATATTGACAGTCACATGACTTCACAGTATAGTCTTCTGGTTACCCTATTTTAAACCACATATCAAGAATCTAACGATTCATGATATGTGTTGTATCTCAAGTACGCTTTTATTGTACCTGTTCATGTGACAACTTGGATGGCATGACCACACGGCCCCTAGCACCGGGATAAGCGGTATTAGATACAAATCTAGAGAGCTATGATGGAAATGCTCTGACAACTCGTATATTGGTAATTGATGAGCTGTGTCGCTGTGACAACTCGTACACTGGGGATTGGTGAGCTGTATCGTCGTCAGATGAAAATGACGACATTTAACACAAAAGACTAGACTGTAAGGCCCGATGTCGACCCAACATCAACTTACTAACAGTGTTCAGTGAGGTTGGAAAGTCAGACTGACGTGTCTGACCAACAATGCTCAATGGTGTTGGGAAAACATGCTGATGACTCTCAGCCTACAACGTGCCATGATGTGGGAGGACAGACTAATGTGTCTGACCAACAGTGCTCAGTGGCGTTGGGAAGGCAAACTGAAGTATCTGACCAACAATGCTCCAAGGTGTTGGGAAGGCATACTGATGGCTCTGAGCCTACAACGTGCATTGTTATGGGAAGACAGACTGATGTCTCTGACCAACAGTGCGCATTTGTGTTGGGAAGATAGACTGTGGCCATTGCCCAATATTGTTGAGAAGCCAGACTGATGCCGCTGACCAGCTGGTTAGAGCGTCGGCCTCGTACGCGGTAGGTACTGGATTCCAACCCAGGCCAGGTCATACCAAAGACTTGAAAAATGGAACTTGTTGCTTCCTGGCTTACGCTCAGCATTAAGAGGATAGTACGTACTTGGTTCGTGTTGCTGATCTGTTTAGCGCCGTAAGGGTCACATTCCGTGTGGACAAAGTAGGCGTATGATATCACCCCCTCCAAACAAGCCAGGGTGCCGAACACGAGATAGCCAGGCAGCACCAACAAAGCCATTCTAAAGAATTTACAAAAAAAATGATGAAAATATTAATAAACGGAAAGATTTTGGACCATTTATGCCCATATAGATTTCTGAACCAGTTAATAAAGGAGAGTACTGTTATTTTATTCACACATTCATTGAATATAACAGATTCCCGCTGATTCAGAGTAAAATTAAAAAGAATGTATACACACAAGATAATACGAAAAACGTCATGATATTAGTGAAAAAATGTTGAAAGCGGACGGACTCACTCATTCGACGTTTATATATCGATGATGCCGTAACAACTGACACACTAATGCGTTTAAATGGATCCAGAAAACTGTACCCTGTCCCCGGGATAAAACCAAAATTAAGAACTGGAATATTGTGAATTTCAATCTTATTATATTTTGGGCATTTTGAACCTGTGTACACAACCCCGTAAGCAGAGAATATTTGGTAAATGACGAGCACAATGGAATAAATGTGAAGCTGGTTTTTCTCGGTATTCTTAAAACATTATCAATGCACAAAACCATTTTATTTCATTGTTAAGTCCCCATTTTTTTTAGGCGAATTTCGCGGGGAAAATGTGTGAATAAAAAATCAGAAAAATATGAGCGCAAATCGGTCCAAAAGTGCTTTTATGTACATGATGGGTTAATAGCCAGTAGGAAAATTCTAGTTGGATATGTTTCTATATGACTTTGTATAAACTCTCCGTAAGAGAGACAAGTCCCAAATCTTCAGAAGATTCTTACAAAAGCTCGTTTTTTGGAAAGCCAGTTACATGCACGGATCGCGAAATGTAACAGATCGAAATGTGGCACATGTATCCATATACTAGAAGGACCTAGCATTAAATTCAATGACACAAATTCTGTGTTTGAGGTTAAATTCAACATGTCATGTGACAGTAAATATGTTGTATACGCACTGATTTGCCAGGGCTGTGGAAAACAGTATATCGGTGAAACCACAGATTTAAGATCTAGATTAACTGTTCACAGGCAATAGATTAATAATGAAAACCATTGTTATCTCCCGGTCAGCCGACACATCAGACAGTGCGCCATACATTTGACCCCTTCATTTAAAGTCTTTCCTTTTTACAAAGTACTAGATGAGAATCAATCCTTATTGGATGTTAAAGAAACGATGTTTATAGAAAAGTATGGTTCCGAATTGAACGGATCACATAGACCTTGAATATATTTGTTATTTTGTTTGTTTAACAACTTTGTGAAATTAGAAGATTTCATGCAATACAAGTACGTATTTATCAAACTGTTTAAGCATGTCACATCCTGAAAATACCCACCTCTGCTTCACAGACCAATTATGTTTGATTTTGATTATTGTTTATTGCATGTATTGTACTTATTTGAATTATCCCTTTTAATCTCTCTTATTGTGACCAACTGTTTCTATTAATGTCAGCATGTTATCAAGTCACTGCTTGTTTAAGCCAGGCACGTCGTCTAGAGACCGTTGTGCCCTGTATTTGTATATATACCAGTCTGTCATTTGAAAACAGTATTCCTTGAGAAGAACATTACGTTCGAAACTGCAGTCGGAATATAATGATATAGAAAGTTGAGAAGGTTTTTCCGTTTTTTTTCTTATATTACTGCTCCACGCCAGCAAACTTCTTTTTTTACTTTTATCGACACCGGTGTGGAAGTTGCCTTCACTCGACGATAAATGTATTCTACTTCAGAAATTAATCGAGTCACAGGAGAGATCCAATGTTATCCAACAGAAGCTATTGGATGCAGTATCAGACTTGAAAGTCGCATTCAAGTCTTTCACAGAAGTGACATTACCTGATCGCAACGCTGACCCGAATCAAGACAGAACAACAGCCAATAACATTTTCACCAGCTTGGGAGATTATGTTGAAAACACGTATGGCTCCCTCCGCACAGTCACCAACAACCTACTAGAAAGCGATATTTCCAAAGTGAAGAGAAATATCGGTAATATCTGGAATCGGAAGCTCAACTCTTGGAAACAGAGTTTTTTCAACGCCATACGAACACAGGGGACAGCGGACAGATATAAAGAATTTCTTTCTCGGGATATTCCATTCATCCCTAAGAAATTTCGTGTCGCAACCAACCATCCGGACAGTGAGAATCAAAGGGAAATCAAAAAAGGCCTGGAGATCAAAAAGGTGAGATCAGAAATTCTTCTTCTTGAAGATCGACACATTGGAAGCCTATACCAAATTGGATGAGGAAATGAAGGACTTAATTTCCAATCAAACCAGTGGTCCTGTACAAACAAGACTGTTGGAATGGTGGGCCTCAGATATCCAGAAGTCTGAGCAGAAATCCAGAGATTCGTGGGCTTCGAAAGATGCATGGCTCATGAATCTACCTAATGAGATCTCTGATGTAGAAGAGACGGAGCCTAAGCGCCTAGATGAAAACGTGACGAATAGACGCCAAACTCGCACCAAGTCATTTCGTTTACCAACTAATCCGCGGAGAGAACGAAAACGGGAAAGTGATTCGACCTGGGATTCACATGACACCGGCCCGAGATACACTAGGAGACCAATTCGAAGACCAGTCCCTGAACGACCCACAGCAAATTGAGGGAGAAGACCGTATCAGCATACCTCTTCACCAAGTTCCAACCCTGTACCTCCAGGCATCAATCATCTGGACCACCCAAGAGGCACAGTGTTTATTGGACAATTCAAGAATAGATCAGACAATTCAAATAACACTGAACAATCATATTCTGACAATAATCGTTTTTTAGGGAACTGTGGTCCACGGAAGAGGAACCGGTATCAAAACAACCGGTTCCAAAGGTAATTAATTTATATTCATTAACCTTAACTGAAGAACAAATTAATATACTCAAGCTGGGTTTAGACTTCACCCCTACCCCTGCGCCAAATCCGGATGATCTGTCCAAAGATATCCGAGCTTTTAACAAAAAGCTTAGAATGTGCGAGTTAATGCATAACTCCAGTAATTATGATGATGAATCATTAGTTAGAAATTTGTCTACTTTTCGACCCCGTACCAGCGATGATGATCACTTGGAATTATTCATAGACAATTTGAATAACATCCCGTTAACATCTTCATCGAATACGCGGTCCAACATATCATCGCACCAGAAATCTGCTATCAAGAATCTTTTATCAAACCCGGATTTAATTATCAAAGAGGCTGATAAAGGTAAAGCCGTTGTCATAATGGATAGAGATTATTATGAAGAGAAAATTCTGGAAATGATTAACGACAAAAACATATACAAGGCAGAAGATTCTAACCCAGACAACCAAATATTAACGAATCTTCGCAAACTTGTTAGGAAGCACGAAGCCATTTTAACTAAAAAGCAAATAGGGTATTTGACCAAATTGACTCTAATAGCAGTAACTTTTACTGTCTCCCTAAGATTCACAAGTCTGAAGAAATAAAACAGGCTATCCAAATTCAAAAATTGGAACACGTTACAATTCCCCGACCACGTGACCTTAAATTTAGACCTATTATAGCCGGACCATCTTCCCCGACTCAAAGAATAAGCCATTTAACAGATATCCTTCTCCGACCTTTTATCACCCATGTCAAAAGTTATGTAAGAGATAGTTTGGATTTCTTAAACGGCCTACCAGATCAAGTGGACTCTGAAATTAAAATGGCTACATTTGATGTAAACACTCTATACAGTAACATTCCGCATAGCCTAGGCCTTGAAGCAGTCAAGTACTGGCTCGATAATTTCCCTGCAACGCTCCACAGTCGTTTTAAGAAGGATTTTATCTTAGATAGTTTGGAATTCATTTTGAACAACAACTCGTTTTGTTTTAATGATCGTTTCTACATGCAAGTCGTTGGTACGGCTATGGGAACCAAAGTGGCACCTGTTTACTCAACTCTGGTTATGGGTTACCTGGAACTGACCCTATATGCCAAGATAAACACTTCTTATGAAGATAATTTCGGCCAGATATTCAACGAAAACTGGCGTGGATTTCTTGATGATTGTTTCATTTTCTGGCCCCTTAAAAATGGTTCACTTGAGTCATTGCATGACATTCTGAATTCCCTTCATCCTCAGATTTCTTTTGCTATGAAAACAAGTGACGAGAACATTCCATTCTTAGATATTCTTATTTTGAATTCTGAGGAAACTATAACCACAGACATCTACAGAAAACCAACGGACACACAACTATATCTCCACTTCCACTCCAACCATCCAAGACACACCAGAGAAAATATTCCCTACACTTTGGCACGCCGAATCTGCACTATCGTGATAGATCCCAATATTCGGGCGCTACGGCTAACTGAGCTGAAAACCTCTTTAATCTCTCGAGGTTACCCAGAGGGCCTTATTGATAAGGGAATAAAGAAGGCATCTGCTCAGCCCGTAAGCGAACTTCGTCAATCATCTGCTTAAGCCACAAACGGAAATGTTATACCTCTCGTCATTACACACAACCCGAATAATAATAACATTTTCCCGATAGTGCTAAACACGTTACCTATTCTAAAGAACAGTGCTAAAATGAAAGATATTGTTAAAAATTCATCTTTTATTATTAGCAAGAGACAAGCCCCAAATCTTTAGAAGATTCTCACAAAAGCTCGTTTTTCGGAAAGCCAGTTACATGCACGGGTCGCGAAATGTAACAGATCGGAATGTGGCGCATGTATCCATATACTAGAAGGACCTAGCATTAAATTCGATGACACAAATTCTGTGTTTGAGGTTAAATTCAACATGTCATGTGACAGTAATTATGTTGTATACGCACTGATTTGTCAGGGCTGTGGAAAACAGTATATCAGTCAAACCACAGATTTAAGATCTAGATTAACTGTTCGCAGGCAACAGATTAATAATGAAAACCATTGTTATCTCCCGGTCAGCCGACACATCAGACAGTGCGCCATACATTTGACCCCTCCTTTTAAAGTCTTTCCGTTTTACAAAGTACTAAATGAGAATCAATCCTTATTGGATGTTAAAGAAACGATGTTTATAGAAAAGTATGGTTCCGAATTGAACGGATCACATAGACCTTGAATATATTTGTTATTTTGTTTGTTTAACAACTTTGTGAAATTAGATGATTTCATGCAATACAAGTACGTATTTATCAAACTGTTTAAGCATGTCACATCCTGAAAATACCCACCTCTGCTCCACAGACCAATAATGTTTGATTTTGATTATTGATTGTTTGAATTATCCCTTTTAATCTCTCTTATTGTGACCAACTGTTTCTATTAATGTCAGCATGTTATCAAGTCACTGCTTGTTTAAGCCAGGCACGTCGTCTAGAGACCGTTGTGCCCTGTATTTGTATATATACCAGTCTGTCATTTGAAAACAGTATTCCTTGAGAAGAACATTACGTTCGAAACTGCAGTCGAAATATAATGATGTAGAATGTTGAGAAGGTTTTTTCGTTCTTTTTCTTATATTACTGCTCCACGCCAGCAAACTTCTTTTTTAACCTCCGTAAGATATATTGAATTATAAAGTCACCACATACATTCCACACATAATTTATCTTTTCAAATAAAGGCAAATTATTTCCCCGAAATAATGTAAAACGTTTGCGCATGCTTGGAATACAGTACCCTCTGTCTACATAAGTGTGAGTAGACAGAAGCGAGATTCCTGGGGCGTGAATATACACATCTGATACACACGTCGTATAATGTTTTCGGATGAGCCAATTATTGTTTGCATAATGCCAAACACGTACATGTATGTACATTAATGCTTGACCAATGATACTATTGCAGGAAAAAGCTCACATTTTGGCCTCTCTCAATGATTCCATGGAAACCACTCTTTGGACAGTTGATTGGTTGAAGCCAGTGGAGAGAACGCGAATCGTGTTCCCCACCACGAGTGTCCAGAAGGTATGACGGACAGTTGGATCCATGTTGAAACTGGTTGATGAGACAGACGCATATCATATATAATATTGACATACTGTAAATCATTTCGTGTCACAATGTTAGGAAATGAAACATATAGAAGATGCAAAAAAACAGTATAGAAGCCATGTAATTTTGACGACACGAAAGATTATACGTCGTCATGGTGATGCAACTAATTGAGACATGAAACGGATACCTTACTCGAAAAACTTTACTCGCCCCCCTTCTTGATTAAGACGCCATATCCGCTCGATGCCGCCGACCTTGATAGTACCCTTCAACGTAAAAACGGTAAAATTATTGACAGCTCAATATTTTAACAAAAACGTACTGCATTGAGGGGTTGTTTATTCGAATATGCTGTATTTGCTATATTACAACACATATAAGGGAAGTTGGAAAAGGTGCCGACATACTGACAGAGCCACATGACTTCACAGTATATTCTTCCGGTTAACCTATTCTAAAGCACATACCAAGAGTCTAACGATTCGTGATATGTGTTGTATCTCAGGTATGCTTTTATTGTACCTGTTCATGTGGCAACTTGGATGGCATGACCACACGGCTCCTAGCACCGGCATAAGGGGAATTAGATGCAAATCTAGAGAGCTATGATGGAAATGCTCTGACAACTCGTATATTGGTAATTGGTGAGCTGTGTCGCTGTGACAACACGTACACTGGGGATTGATGAGCTGTATCGTCGTCAGATGAAAATGACGACATTTAACACAAAAGACTAGTCTGTAAGGCCCGATGTCGACCCAGCATCAACTTCCCACAATGCTAACATATATCAAAGATCAACATTTCTGTACAGGGGGCGGGCCTCGGGGACGAAACGTCCACCAGCAGAATCTCGCCATTTACAGGTAAAAATATTTAGCACTGTTAACGTGGTTAGACGAAGATGAAATGTTTTCTACAGCAGCCCACCATTATGATGACTGCCAAGATCCCGGTAACCATGATAACAAATTGTAGAACATCCGTCCAGATTACAGCCTTGATACCACCCTGTGAATAAACAATTGACATATTATCTATTGCCTATCATCTAACTACTAATTATGGTATTTTTAGCAATGAACTGTTCGTTATCTACTAATCACTTACGCTCTTCGTATATAGTACAGGCTTGCGAGAAAGCGAATGACCGCACTAGTCTACCATAGATGTGGTCGCATTCGGCAACGAAAAAATATTGAAGCTTTGTGGCCGACTTTAACGTCGATCACTAGGGGCTGGTCACTTCTTTGGAGGTTTTCGCAAGTTTGGAAGTTGATTGATCAATGGATATTATAGATAAACATTACGTCTTTTCAACGTTATGGAACTCACTTTGGTCTTGTGAGTATGGGCTCACATATGAATGAGACATTAAAACAACACACCTTAAAACTTATGCAATCTATAATGCTAACGGGGATATTGGGTTATGAAGATCTGATCCCGTTCTTCTATGCAATACATACGATACGATGCGAAGATATACGACGCATCCACCACATGGTATAATATCACGTAGATGTTATATAACCACTCACCAGAGAGGTATAAAATACGGCGGCTAAAGCTACCATAACGATGGAAATGGGCACTGGAAACCCGGTCACTGAAACATATCATGAATAGATTGAAGTGCATACACCTACAACGTCTGGGTGTAGTAAACTGCAACGTTAGCTATATAAAATGGAGCATACTTCAATTATATCGATACAAGAATGATTACTTGTCCGGGTGATTGACAGAATCCTAGCTAAACAAAGATCATTTCTTGTTTTGACACTCGATAACATAATTCCCACTCACTGTGTTCTGGATTTGATATCAGCCTTGAATAGCTTTACATACATTTACTCTCTAATTGCTCATTGCTCCTATGTTAATCATTATTCAAACATTGTTTTAGGACTGAGAGTTCAAAACAAATATCTAGTCGTAGAATTTTGTATTATATGACGCGTCGATGTCGATCAATTCTGGGAAATCAAACCTACTTCAAACTCTGTTGATCAGCCATTTTTATTCTAATAAATTCTACGCTCATTCATTGAAGATATTCGTAATTGTAGGCGCCATATTGCATAAAAAAGTATTATACAAATGAGCAATATTACAAATGTTACAACGATCAGAAATTAACTTCCAGATTAAATTGGACATTGAACTTTAGAATTTTCAAGTGAATATCCAATATTTCTGCAGCTTGATATAACTGTTAATACACGACACATCGCAGACATTGTTTGAATGTTTGAACAACGTGAGTTATTGTATTATCGTTTTTCTACTTATGCAATATATAATGAGATATTCTTCATACCAACCTGCTTCCAATGCTGTTGCCGGACCGAATAAAACTATTCCCATATAAACTGCCTGAAATGAACAAACTGTATCGAATATTATTGTTTCCAGCTTTCAAAGGAGATGCATAATCCATCTGCATAGAGCGCTCCTCTCCAGATTAAGCCAAAACGAAATTTCCTTAACTCTGCTGTGCTCAAAACAGGGAATAAACTGAAGTTTTGCGTTGTAATTGTCCACTTGAGAAAGTGGCGTCAAATAACGTTCACGAATGTTTTAGAATGGGCGTTTGTTTTGTCGATACTTCTCAATATATCTCAAACAGCAGATGTAAATTTCCCATATTATAACACAAAAACGGGAACGACAACAGAATGTTTATATCTGTGGGCATATGTGGGCCATCTGTTCTTTTATTTTACAATGTACCCTGTGATAATTTATCTTTGCCCCATACGGAGCTTCAGTTTTAACCAGAAATAGATTTATCCACATAGCAATTCTGCGTTCTTGAGGAAGTAGAGAACGTTCATTTCCAGAGGTTGTATTTTTTTAATTTCAGTTTTTATTCATCAAGTTGTTAGAAGATGATAAAAGATGACAAATCGCCTTGTTATAGCCCCACGATCACATTGAAGTGAACGTTCCCTTCTCCCGTAAGTCGAAATATCTAATCTTAAGATATAATTAAAAACAAAGACCTAATCACGTGGAAATATTCCCGTCCTCGAGTTTACGGGAATTCCTCAAACACTTGCATTAATTAACTCACTTGACTTAGTATACCGAAGATTGATGCCATCGTTCGGACCGCTCTCGAATTGTAACGAAGTTCTAAATACTGCAAAAGATGGAATGTAGAAGCAAGTAATACAATGACAAAAACAAACCTGTTCTGCTACAGCCTTTTCTTAACCCCAACGATGGATCTTAAGAATGTACGCAACCACTAGCTAGTTTCCTCTGTACTACAACAGGCAAATAGTACAGATAGTGATAACAAATCGAAGAACTGGTTCTCTGGATTTCGAATTTTTATATACTGACGTTGCGACGCTCACCAGAACGTCTTCAACAGAGTGAGAAATATGTACAAGAAATCACATTAAATATATGATAACAGCTTGGACGGTGAGCACATTTAAGTTGATATAGGGTTAAAATCGAATGGGAGAAAACAATAAAGCAACACCTTTGACGATATGTCAAAGGTGATGAGAGTTCACTGGAACACAAAATTAAGCACTGATCACAGTTAATACTGGTCTTGAATACACAAGGAAAGGTCAAGACGGCGGTACAAGTAACTGTCTATAGAAACAAACGTTACAAAGCGGTAGTAAACTGTATGTACAGAAGCACGGCTGTGCCATGGGCTCTCCCATCTCACTATTAGTAGCCAATGCGTACATGGAAAATTTCGAAGAACAAGCCCTCAAATCATACCCGGGGATTCCGCCCACCCATTGGTTCAGATATGTAGATGACACATGGGTGAAGATTGATCGACAGGAAGTCAACAGTTTCTTTACTTTCCTAAACACGGTGGACTCTGACATTCAATTCACCATGGAGCAAATGGAATCCAACCAAATACCATTTCTGGACACCCTGGTTAAGGTAATGATGGATGGTTCCCTGAACACGACTGTCTACCGGAAACCAACCCATACTCACCAGTACTTGGAGTTCACCTCGCACCATCCCCTCAACCAAAAACTGGGTGTAATTCGGACGCTGTTCAATAGGGCGGATACTATTATTACACCGACCAAGGACAAGGAAACGGAAACTTCCACACTGACACAAGCCCTGAAACAACGTGGATATAAGGACTGGACTTTCCACAAAGCACAAAAACGTAAAAAACAGAACATCCACGCCGAGCAGGGAGAGAATGACCACTATCACGATCCCATACGTGAACAACCTCTCGGAAAAAGTGAGTCGGTTATTTAGGGCTCATAAAGTCAAAACATGTTTCAAGCCCATAAACACTCTTCGTAACATTCTAGTCCATCCGAAAGATAAACCAAAAAAAGATGTGGAAAGTAACCTGGTATACGGGATAGTCTGTCAGGAGTCGACCTGTGTAGACCGGTACATAGGGGAGACGCAACAACCCCCGAAAAAGCGTATGTCCCAACATCGCAGAGCCACATCCAACGGCAACGATTCAGCGGTGTTCCGGCACATGTGTGACACGGGACATGTCTTCACCAACCAAGACGTCTTAATCCTGGATCGAGAAGAACGGTTCTTCGAACGTGGGGTTAAAGAGGCTATCTGGGAACGCGTTGAGCGTCCTTCTCTTAACCGCAATGGGGGATTGCGTTTCCTACTGTCCAACACTTGGGATAGCACCTTAAAGAAAAAGACCAAAAAGAGACTGTTATAGCTATTACCAGTATACCAATTCCTTCTGTGCAATTAACTGTACCTATCCGATCTGACAATTACTACCGCTTTGTAACGTTTGTTTCTATAGACAGTTACTTGTACCGCCGTCTTGACCTTTCCTTTTTTCTTTTTTTTTTCTCAATGATGCCTGCTGAGACGGAGCCAGCCAATGGGAGCCAGCTTGTGTATTCAAGACCAGTATTAACTGTGATCAGTGCTTAATTTTGTGTTCCAGTGAACTCTCATCACCTTTGACATATCGTCAAAGGTGTTGCTTTATTGTTTTCTCCCATTCGATTTTAACCCTATATCAACTTAAATGTGCTCACCGTCCAAGCTGTTATCATATATTTAATGTGATTTCTTGTACATATTTCTCACTCTGTTGAAGACGTTCTGGTGAGCGTCGCAACGTCAGTATATAAAAATTCGAAATCCAGAGAACCAGTTCTTCGATTTGTTATTGTTAATACCTGGATGACTGAGAACCTTCACTCAGTACAGATAGTGTTCTGTAGACATTTATTACTTATTATGTTAATTAGAAATTGTTAGTACAATATAACAAGGTCTGATTTCTCCGAGCGTATCCGTGAGCTCTGAAAATATAATGCAAACGAAAAAGAAGTGGCTATCCCTGTCTGGATTTGAACCCATAACCTCTCAACTCCAACACAGTAGTTTTGAATCATATTGCAAGATCCTTAAATCAAGTGTGAACGTTCAAAAAAAAAATTTATTTTCAGTCACCGAAGGCCTGTTCATTTTCGTTGTATTCCCCTGTGGAGATCGTCAGATTGTCTTCCGAGTCCGTGCATTATGGTGACGTTAAAATTGATGCAGCAAGACATGAAAAAACGCCCATGTAACAATTTAACTTAATTACCAACAAAGGATCACTAGACCCAGTCGGAAGGGGAAGATAATTAGCTACAATGTGGTGTATTCGTTTACATACAGGAATTCACACCTAATCGTGCCAGTAGGTTTATCCTACGTTTGTGATTTAATCCATGTAGTGTTAAACAGGCAATGTCAAATGTCTTGCTGAAAGAACTCTGACCATTTAGTTGGAATGGATGCTGAAGAATCATGGACTTGGAAATTGAAACTCTTTTGAGTTTGGTCAATACAGAGTTTTTGGAAAATTCTTGACCAGAATGCCAAGATTTAAGATTTACCGTTTTACAGGTTTCAACTCTGTGAAAGAAATAGTATGAATATCTCTTCGTTAATAAACTTAGTGTAGTTTATTACTTTAATTATTTAAAAGGTTTTGACACCATTTTCTATATTAAAATTGGCAATTTGGCCTTACCGCGGGTCATGTGATACATCTATTTCTCACACTGTTTCCTACATCTCCAAATGTCAGTATTTCAGACCTGGGATGCCTGGACTGACACAGCGGCAATGGAAAGTATCGTAAGCTTCAATGAGGTGTCGAATGGCAAATAGGTCTTCACACCCTGCTAGCGGAGAACCAATTAATTGTTCCCAGACAATGATGTTATGGTATACAACTGGACGGTTGAAATCAACAAGTATTGCGCTTAACACAACGGATAGCAGACAAATAATATGACATTTTGATAATATCTGGAAATCCGTTATTGCTAAGCAGATGGATATTCTCTTAATTTGCGAAGAACACTGTTTGCTGGAAGCATATTGAACATATGACAGTTAACGATATTGTTCAGAATCTCATCCTTTCTGGCACGCTTTTATTAGTTTTAATAAGTTTGTTACAGCACATACAAATTAAAAAATCAAATACCCAAAAGTTTTCCAGTTATGACCCTGTAATCGCAGCAATTACAGTGCCCGTCACTGTGTCACCGGGAACATATATGCTAAACCGCAATCGTTTCTGACGAAGTCATACATTTTGTTCATTAGGTGGTATAGTAGGTCAACATCACATTGGATCGTCTTTTAAATAACACCAAAGGAAAGACACTTCAGGGTTTAATATTGTGTCCTTGTTTCTTATATGTCAGTTCATTAGTTTTTCAGCAAATGAAAGCCATATATTGGATTTTTAAACATTTAATACCTATAAGATCAAGGACAAAACCGTATTCAGTTATTCGCGGTCAACCTGTGGTATCCCAATTGTAGTCTGATTTCATTAGCCGTTCGAGCGCTGGACCACAAATTTTGCCCTGATATAGAGACGCTCATTTTTTTCGCTTTTACATATATTCAAATAGTTAACCCCATATCGTATGTCCTTGTAAAATTATATGTTTCCAAAATTATTAAAAGTCAGATAACTACTCCTCGTTCATGTGTTACACGATAATTTACGTAAGTGTTTGAAAATATAACTGCTTCGTGGCCTTTCCTAAGTCCAGCTTCTTACTGATATGATGTTTCGCTTTGGCGGATACCACAGACAAGGAAATCGTCACCAGCTTGGGGAGGGAACCCAGAAACTACTGGAGTGACCTACTTATATCATTAGTTAATTTTATTGAGAATATCTTCACATACGTACATTCTAAATCTCAACCTCGTCCACTCCTCCGTTTGGTCAATGTTCACAACAAGAGCGCTTCGGTTTGAAGGCTTTTTGCACAAACAGGTTAAGGTCTAGCCAGAAGTCAATGAAACATGCATAACCCTAGATAAGTACCTTGCCGTCTGCCTAATATTTGATATCTACATGAAACCCTTTTTGTCGTTTTGTTGAGGAAAAATTATGATAACATAAAAATATTGATAATAATAGTAAAAATCTGTTGAAAAACAAACTTCATTCCATTAAAGCTGGATATACCTAATATACTACAGGTCTAGTCGGGCATCCAATATTCAGCCATCGTTCACTGAAGAATTTCCGCTTCCAGAATCCAAAAACCTGTTTCATATTCCATATACAAGCATCAGCACCATATTCAACAAAAACGAACAACAATCATAGAATACATAACATATATAGGCTAGTTGTGATAATTTTATCAGTTTCATCGTATGCTCAATCCACGTATCCAGATTAATTTTTCAATGTTATCATTAGATCAAATGGCAAAATAACATTAGAGAAAAAGACACGTATCGCTTCATTTTATATCGAGTTCATATAGAGTAAATGCACTTTCCTTAGCTTTCCGTAATTTGATCATCTCTTTTCAGGAAATTCAACTTGAGCGAGGTTAAGCTGAAAGCTAGATCCAATTATTTATGTTTTACTCTATACAAGTAGCTAGTCTCAGTCCTTTCCTTGATGATTCTGATCGATGTTTGCTTGTAACTTAGGAGACCAGAACTGGCTGAGCAGGAGATTGACTACGGCGAGTCGTTTTCATCAGACTGCAATCGATTTTAATCGACCTTGGTTAACCAGAAGACTATTCTGTGAAGTCATGTGACGCAGTCAGTATGTCGGCACCTCTTCCCACTTCCCTTATATGTGTTGTAATTGGAGACTGTCGAGAATTTGTATATGGTAAGTCGCTACTATAGTATAAACTGACTGACTCATGAGAAGTTTCAGTATTTCATCTCGCAATTGTATTCTGATCCAAAATTGCTGCATTGCACGTCATAAGTGTGACATGCCGGTCGACGAGCAAGCCAGCGATACGCGTAGCATATGGCGAAGGCCAATCTCCATGGACTTAATTCACATTGTTGTTGATTTAATACTCTCACTATCCATCACTGTCTTCGTATGATAACGTGCCGGGAATGAAAGAAGGAATCCAGTCGGCCACGTGTCCCTGCATAACCGCCTACAATGATTTATTTATTACTTACCTTAATTCGTGGGCAGTAGTTGGACGAATGGATGCAGTTATACTGTCTGTTTCACATACGAGGGAACGTTTTTTTCGTGGATTTATCAGTTAATTTAACACATGAACTGTCGAAACTCACAATATATTCCAAACTCTGTCTGTGCAATTATTCGTCATCAAAAATATTCCCATGGCATTGGAAATTATTTTAAAAATCTCCAAAGTTTTATCGTCTGAGCAACTGCATGTTGTATTGAAAACACGATCATGCCGACAACCGGGCAAGTGAAAAGATTAGTAAACACAGATCTTTCTCTATAACATACACTAAAATAATTTCAGAAATACTAAAATTTTAAGTTGGAGTTTACATACCGAGAAAACTAACATTTCAACGATTTCAACTAAAGGAAACTCAAACAACAAAAAAACTCAATTTTAATAGCAAACAGAACAAAGACAACATTGAAAAACGAGTCTCTCGGGAGTATCTGAAGTAAAAAATAAACATGAAATTAGTTAAACATTATTCCGAAATATTTACATAATACGAAAAAATTGTCTAGTGTGATAATAAACGAGAAGTGTGCAAGATACTTTTATCGATAGCACAGAAAAATCTATAAGAAAAATATTATTCAACAATTCTGAACAACTTTTTCTTTCCTCGTATCGCCCAAACTTATCAACAATTTTACATTTGCTTTCATTACAGCTCTTATTGTGAAACGCAAATATAATATAGATCTAGAGTGAATGGAAGAAATTTTTGCATTAAGCCTTCACTGTTTGCACGAGAAAACCGGAATGTGAAATTGAAGACCGAAAAATTCCCTGCTTTTGTTTTTGCTTTGGCAGCACGCGGACCTCGTCGAGAGCACTTCTTCGTAAAGACGTCGTGATAGTTTTCATTGCAATTTATAGCATATAATATTAGGTTTTTAGATCTAATATGAAATTGATTGTAATAGGAAAAAGAAAACATATCTCTCTGAGAATCTGGGGATAATTTCGCCATCGTAAACTATCCCTTTCTGGATAGTAATATTCCAGTGGGACCTGCATATGGCGTATACATATCTCGCTTAGTAGCATTTGCTAGATCCTGTGTTAAATGTGATGATTTTAATCAACGTCACAAAACATTGTTGCAGAAACTTATAAAACAGGGCTATTCCACCAAGCGCCTCCACTCAAGTTTCTCAAATTTGGCGATACATATCGCATGCTGATAGCAAAATACGAACGTAGCGTGCAAGATCTATGGCGCTACGTTTCGTAACTTGTGTCTAATTCCGCTTAACCCGGGGCTAGGGGCCGTATGACCCATGTACTTCAAGATCCTCATGGTACTCATATGAACAGTCACAATCAAAGCGTGACTGAGGTACATCATTTTTAGTGACTCTATAACGAATATTTGTGATTAGAATACTGATCAGCGATTTGATATTTTGGAACATCTCTTGCCGGCATCATTGAAAATGACCGCTTCTCTCTTACGCAGGAAACAAGCCTATGTTTATGTATACTTTTGTCTTTTTAATTTGGTGCTAATACTGTTATATGGAAATGGAATAGGTCTTTGGATTATGGACGCGGATATTCTCTAATGGACGACGGCTGGATTATGAATGACGGACTAGACGCTTGTAATTCGATATTTTATTGCAGTTGGAAATCCTTCCGTGTAAATGATACACATTATACAGCCTATATGCATTCATGCAGGCAAACAAAATGCGGACACCGGCAGATAAATTTTATAAATATCGTACAAAACACATTTATATAGACTCCAGATTGATTCTATGTGTACACGCATGGGTTATAATAATTCGACACAGGACTCGGTAGTTAAATATAGATAAAACCCATTGCAGAGGTTTTATTTCGGTAGTCTGTAATAGTTAATATAATACAGGAGGGTAGCAGTTATGGTATGGAAATATATGGAAAGAAAGGACAACTCAGTACGTTCCTATGTAAATCGGCAGAACATTATGAAAAGCGGTATTTACAAAGCAGTTATATTATCCAAATAATATAAGCAAATAACATACTAACGAAACGGACGGACAATACTTTTGAATAGAGGTCAAAATGACCTTCAATTACAGCAACTGAGCAGAGTAACTGTGTATATGTGTATATATATAGAAAAAAACAATGCAGGAAACTAGTAAACCTACATTATAAAATAAGTAGACAAATTATTTACTAACCTGGCAAAACAGAACCTGCTTTACACCAAAACTACGGGAACCATCTGTGCTGTCCAAACTAACAGAAGTAACCTATCCAGTTACTAAACAAAGAATGGCTTAACAAACCAGTCCAAGCATGCAGGAGTACCCCTCCTGCATGATAGGAGTGATCCATTATCTGGAGGGTATTAGATAGCCCTATTCATGTAGAGGATGGTCAGGTACTAAAGCCGACTCAAAAGTGGTACTATTACACAGTACCGCCCCACAAAAAATGTTGTCCTCAACATTCGGAAAAGGACAAAGGAAAATATCTACAAAAATAAAAAATACATATAAGCAATATACTCAGCACCATGTTATACTACCTTAATGATAAAAATTCTGATTCTATATCTGCTTATTCGAACAAATATATCGTTAATTCTATATCGACCAGAGTACTACCAAGAAAAATCCATGAAAAATCCTACAGTGCAGCTAACTGACCTAACTACTACGGAATAGATTAACACCCTATAACTCTTGCCAGTGTATTCAACATTTCTGGTCTACTCACTATCTCTGGACTCTCCTTGATCAACGACATAAAATATTCATCCTTGAGTAACCAATCTGGACGAAGAGCAGGCTCATCTGACAACTTCTGTAATTCAAAATCCCCAGAAGCTAACCATTGAGGAGGACGTCGAACCCTATTTGATTTTCGGGGTGAAGGGACAGGTGGGATTACGGGTGGGGTTTCTATTTCTTGATCAGATGTAGCCGCATCCGATTCGCGATCAACTAACGAATCCTCTGATTCTGGCAAACGAGGTGTGTCCTCACATTCAGTCAACTCAACTTCTTCGGGAGAGTCGGTTTCAACATCGGTTTGCGGCTGTGATAATTGCTCATCGTGCCTCTTCTGCTCATGCGACACAACGGGAATAAGAACAAACTCATCAGAGTCCGGTTCATCTGATTCGTACTCGACCAACGACTCGGATTCGATCGGCAATAGTAAATTACGGTGCAGATTACAAGCGTCTAGTCCGTCATTCATAATCCAGCCGTCGTCCATTAGAGAATATCCGCGTCCATAATCCAAAGACCTATTCCATTTCCATATAACAGTATTAGCACCAAATTCAAAAAGACAAAAGTATACATAAACATAGGCTTGTTTCCTGCAAGAGAGAAGCAGTCAACAATTTTCAATGATGCCGGCAAGACATCATGATGTTCCAAAAATATCAAATCCGTATCGCTGATCAGTATTCTTAATCCATAATATTCGTTGTAAAGTCGTCATCTAAAGAATGATGTATCTCAGTCACGCTTTGATTGTGATTGTTCATATGAGTACCATGAGGATCTTGAAGTACATGGGCTCATACGGCCCCTAGCCCCGGGTTAAGCGGAATTAGACACAAGTTACGAAACGTAGCGCCATAGATCTTGCACGCTACGTTCGTATTTTGCTATCAGCATGCGATATGTATCGCCAAATTTCAGAAACTTTGAGTGGAGGCGCTTGGTGGAATAGCCCTGTTTTATAAGTTTCTGCAACAATGTTTTGTGACGTTGATTAAAATCATCACATTTAACACAGGATCTAGCAAATGCTACTAAGCGAGATATGTATACGCCATATGCAGGTCCCACTGGAATATTACTATCCAGTGAGTCCTTTTCTTCCCACCCGTCTGAGGCTGTACGACAGATACTGGTGTGTTGGGATCGGGCTGGTCGAGGACGACATACACACTATTCTCTCATTTGTCAGCTAGCTTGTCGTTACGGTGAACCTTGGTATTCTTAACTAAGACACAATCACCGATGCGTAGAGCATTCCCTCTGACTTTAACGGCATAATGTCGTTTCTGTTTTGATTGAGACAAGGCAGAATTTTGCGAGGCTAACTGAAAAGCGTGCTCCAATCTCTGCTTCAGATCGGATACATATTTCGAATAAGCCTCACTACTTTCCCCAGTAGCGTCACCACCAAACTGGACGTCCACAGGAAGTTTCGGCTCCCTACCAAAAAGCAACAAACATGGGGAATACCCAGTTACCGAATGTCTAGTACAATTGCACGCATGGACGACTGTTGCCGCATGATCCTTCCACCATGACTTCTTATCATCTGGCAAGGTTCCCAACATACCCAAAAGCGTGCGATTAAATCTTTCACAAACACCGTTTCCCTGCGGATGATAGAGCGTAGTACGCGAATTGTCGATTCCCATCAAAGTACAAAACTCCTTGATAACCTTGCTTTCAAAGTTACGACCTTGATCACTGTGTAATCGAACTGGGATGCCGTAGTGAACAATAAAGCTGCCGTACAGTACCCTAGCAGTTGTCTAGTTGGGATGGACTGAGCATACTTTGAAAAATTGTCAGTTACCACACCACCCAAATATTATCACACCCGCCAGACTTGGGTTTTAAAGAAAGAAAATCGATACAGACAAGTTTCATCGGCTGAGTTGATTGTATACTTACCAACGGGGCCCGATCAGTCTTACTTCCGGTCTTGTGATGTAAACACCGATCGCACATTGCCACTTTCCTCTCTACATCCGAGGTCATGCCTGGCCAGAAAAATCTGGATCGGACCAAATCCAGGGTCCGATCTCGTCCCTGATGACCCAAATCATCATGAAGGCTGCGTAATACACCCACTCGGTACGACCTTGGTAAAACCAGTTGAAACCTATCTCGGTCATCTAGTCTCGTCCTACGGTTAAAAACGCCATCTAATACCTCCAACTTTTTCCACTCCCTCAATAAAGCATGAACTTCGTAGGACTGGTCTCTTATGGGCTGCTTTGAAGGACGTCGTCCGGCTTTTATGAAGTCAAAGACAGCTGCTATGTCACGATCATTCTGCTGCTTCTCTCTGACATCTTTTTTAGAGACGGTGTTTTGTCCAAGAGTGTCAATTTCCATAACATCCAAGCCTTTTGGGTTCATACAGACGGTTTCAACCAAAGGTTCGTCAGCGACTATCGACTGACAAACCACGTGTACATCATCAGAGGTCAACACATCTATCTCGCATCCGCATCGATGTTCCTTTTCCCGGAACGAAACGAAATGGAAAAGTTATAAGTGGACAAATCGGCCAACCATCGCTGTCCGGTGGCATCAAGTTTTGCAGTTGTTGGCACGTAAGTAAGAGGATTATTATCCGTTCGAACTTGAAAGTGGTGGCCGTATAAGTAGTCATGGAACTTCTGTGTCACTGCCCACTTCAGCGCCAAAAACTCTCGCTTGTGTGCCGAATACTTACGTTCAGCTTTCGTTAAAGACCGGGACGCGTACGCAATTACACGCATGTTGTCATCTTGCATCCGATAGAGTACGGCGCCAAGCCCATTCTGAGTGGCATCTGTATGCAGGATAAAAGGTTTACCGAAATCAGGATAAGCCAGGACAGGGGAAGAAGAGAGAATTCTAATTATCCCCTCAAATGCACACTTTTGCACGTTGGTCCAACACCATGGATGATCCAACAGACCTTTGTCCGACCCTTTCTTCTCTGGTTTACCTAGGAGATCCAGTAACGGTTTCACTATCTTGGAGTAATCTTGAACGTAACGGCGATAAAACTCCGTAAACCCGAGAAATTTACGAGGTTCAGCAACACTCTGGGGTACCGGCCAATTCTTTAAAGCCGCGGTCTTTGCCGGATCAATTTTCACACCTGCCTCAGAAATCAGATGCCCCAAATACAATACCTCAGCCTGAAAGAATCTGCGGATTAATTTTAATCCGGCCTCGGCAAGACGTTCCAGGACTAATTCCAGTTTTTGAAGATGTTCATCGAAAGCCTCTGAATGGATTATGACGTCATCCAGATAAACGAGACAAACACCCGGCGGTAACCCAGATAAACAACAGACGCTGAAAGGTACTTGGTGCATTTGTCAATCCAAATGGCATGGAATTGCACTCATAGAATCCTGAAATCCTCTCTTTGAGAGCCTCCTCAACCTCGACTTGCCAGCATCCAGAACGCAAATCAAGACAGCTAAAAAACTTAGCTTCAGCCAAGGCATCAACCGATTCGTCAATTCTGGGTAGATAATACGCATCGCGGATGGTATGCTTGTTCAACTGCCTATAATCTAAATTTATCCTTAGGCCGCCAGCTTTCTTTCGCACGAGTACCAGTGGTGACGCCCATGGACTCTGGGATTCGCGGATGACGCCCATGTGCAACATATCCGCTAAGTGCTGGCGAACCTCTTCGTACATGGCTGGAGAGATTCTTCGGAATCTCTGTTTCACCGGAGTATCATCTGATAAACAATAGAATGTTTCACTAAATTGGTGTGGCCAATATCCTGTTCCCTCAAGGAAAATACAGATCTCCATTTAAGAAGTAATCTGTTAATCTTCAACAGTTGATCCGGGGTCAAGTGGATGGAATCTGGAATCTGAGAAATCAAATAATCTAAGAAATTCAGTATCTGTCAGCTCATCAGAATCTGAAGTCTGTTTCACATCTTCCACCGAGATGGTCTGCTGCAGCCTACACAGAGTCTGCCTCCAATTTGACTAGACAGGGAGCGATCACTAAACCTTCCGGTAGCCTCATGCCTGCTCCTTCCGTAACCGCCATTACCGTCTGTTGCAATTCAGGGGTCCGTGAAACACCAGAAATAAGCTTTCTGCTGTTAGCCGAAATAGTAGTATCCCTTAGACAGCATACAGGATCATTAAACACCACCCCATGCACCAACCCCTTGTACGCCATCCGCCAGGAGTCAGCTTCTCTGTTGTGACGCCATGGTGACGTTCCTCAACATGGCGGCTATAACACAGTTTAATCAGGTTAGTATCGATCAACAACGGCATCTGCTGGTTGTAATCTGTATCCGGAAGAACCAAGGCCGGAACTTGTTCGCCAACAGATGTACCACCGGAACCATGTGGGAAAGAGACAGTTACCGCAATATATCCTAAGTAGGGGAGAGAATGATCACCTGCAGTCTTAATCTCCAACAAATTGTTCAACGGCTGTAACGGAAGTTGGTGAAGATTTTGCGCGTAAAATTGGTTACTCAACGTAGTGACCATCGATCCGGTATCGATGAGTCCACGGCACGGTATTCCTTCCACAAACGCATCGCAAACGCTGGAAGCGCCGACAAGCTTGTTTAACACGCGCGTATCGCGGGTATCTATATCGGAGACCGTGACAGAAACCCGATGCTCCCCGACGTAACCACCTACATTCTCATACTTATTTCCGGAATTCTGGGAGTTCTTATACTTACCCGCAGGTTTCTTTCTCAATGGACATCGTAAAATATAATGAGTGGGGTTCCCACAATTATAGCATGTTCCCTTGGGATATGGTGGGCCGTTATGGTCAACATCGTTACTCTGATTTGTGGTATTCGATGGAGGAGGACATGGAGGAACAGTATCTAATTTCTGTACCCGACCATCTAAAGCACGCAGTTGTTTGAGAACCTCATCAACCTTTTTATCGAGTGATAAATCAACATTAGCCTGCTGATGTACTGTTTTGACATTCTTACCTCCTGGTACTTCTGATGTGGACTCTTCGTGCTCCACCGCTCGAGCAGCAACCAAAAAACCTCGAATTCTGCGCAAGCGTCAAACTTGTGTCTTGTAGCGGACTTCAACTTCTCTGCTAAAAAACCGCTCCAAAACTTCGACCGTAACATTTCTTTGGATGTAGACTCTGTAATGTCCCCCTGTTTACGTACATTAATCAGTAGGTCCTCTAACCTGCAACCCCATGCAGCCACAGTCTCTGATGGTTTTTGCTTGGCCATGTAAAAATCTTCCAAAAAATTCTCTTTAGTATCTACTACGCCAAATACAGAATCAAATTTTAAAATGATTCGTGGCACTGTAATTTGCTCACCCGAGTTCAGCAAAATGTCAGCAGCCATACCCTTGAGAGATCTCCTGACAGCTTGCAAAACAGCTGAATCACTATATTCATTATCGCGATTCAAACACTGTAGTTCATAACGCCATTGGGGATAACTGGCATCTGCCTTTGTTGTCTCTCCTGAAAACCAAGAAAATTTGGGACTATCGACACGAACATAGTTGGAAGAGGGACAAAGAATGGCTCAACAACCCTACCTGTTATTAACCCTACCTGGCCTGGGGGAGGGGCGAAATGCCCCCCCCCTACCAAACTTTCTGCGCTATCTCCGGAACGACAAAAAATAGAGAGCTGAAACTCCCTGACTTTATAGTTGATCATTTTCTGGTAGAGCTTGACCCTAGGGTATTGTGTGGTAAGTTCCAGCCTCCTAGCTCAAGGGGTAGGAAAAATAATTAGGGGGGGAGGCGTTTGCCAGGTCCAAAAAGCCCAGGCCTGATAGAGTTAATTTGAGCAGAATGCTTAATATTAATGGAACGGCTCAGTGGAATTTGAAGTCCCTTTATGGCAATGAATTCAATTGAGCCTGGTTGCACACGAGCTCTAGGCTTCGATCGGTCACGGATGAGTCGCTTTAGTATCTTCTTTAGGTCCATACAAATTGGTAAAGGTCAGTCTATATTTAGTCACACTTATGTCTAATACTAAACATTTTTCATTGTCATATTTAATTTCTCGATGAACATTAAATTCAAAATTTGTATTAAAAAAAGTTGTATATTGGCCATGAGGATGGGCTTGCCTCCAACTCTGTCCGCCATGCTGAGCCTGGACTCATGATAACGATGATCATACTTATGACGTCATGCATATATAATTTTGTAAACAAAGCCAATGAAAATGGTCGCACTCTTACGAGCACAATTGCACGCCCTTTTCCATTTGAAACATGAACTTCTCCTTGTCCGATTTTCCTTTTGAATATAGCAAATTCATCATGAAAGAATAGAGAATAAAATGATTTAATAACCATTTCACTTCATAAGCACTTTCATTAAACAATTTTCAGTGATGTCTGGAATGACGTGGTAGTCTTCTTCAAGTGTCGAAATCCTTCGTTAGGGAGGGGAAATGTGGCCCAAAACACGTCATGATTAATTTCGCTTAACCCGGGATTACTGGTCATATGAACCTGTGTATATCAAGATCTTCACAGTGCTCATATGAACAGTCACAATCAAACCTTGACCAAGATACACCATACTCTAGATAACGACTTTACAACGTATATCATATGAATTAAGAATACTGATCAGAGATAGGCCTTTGATATTTTTGGGACATCATGATGTCTTGCTGGCATCATTGAAAACTGTTTAGTTTAAATTATACTAGGATTTGTCCTTTATTTTTTGAATTATGAACGCAGAAATTCTTAAATAGACGAAGGCTGAATTTTGAATGACGGATTAGACGCTTGTATTTCAGCTAAGGGAGATAACTCCTCTAGATGATTTTTTTCTTCGTTACTGCTTTTAGTAACTCCAACAATCAATTTCGGATATGCGTTACTGCTTTCAGTATCAGGTTTTTGTATTACTCAAAACGGTCACCTTATTCAAAGATGTGTTTCGTTATTGTTTATATTATCGATTTGTTAGCTCGTTATCAAAAATAGTAACGTTACTCAAAGTCCTACTTCACTGGACGAAGAATTCCAAAGTTGTTGTGCAACGCCTGTGCGCGACTTGCGTTCCCAACGAGAGAATTATGCAAAACTTACCTCATAACCAGTGGTCACTTGTAGTTTGTGGAAAAGAGGTACACAAACGAATACTATAAACCAAAATGATAACGGATAACCAATGTATTTGATCCAAAACTGAGTCCCATAACTGTACATTTCTGCGGGAAAACCCAACATCAAGATGGATGATTCGTAGGAGACCAACAGGGACACCGCTACCGGTGCAAACTTCATTCTGCGGTTTCCAACCAGAAATTCTGATGTTGTTTTCTGGCGCCCACCGGATATAGCGAAGTATACTCCAATTCCCGACGATAGAACAATTATCAGTCCAAAGATGACGTAATCAACCACGTGGAATACACCACGTTCTCGATCTACCAAGGAATCCATCTTTCTGAATCAGTGTTCCCTGCAATACAATAAAATCGGCTCATGCACAAATATTGAGATGTTCGTGTCGGTATGGTATTTTCTTCTAGCACTGCAGCAAACGATTATATTCTTCATCAAACAAATTCTGGGTCTGGGTATGTACTTACGTAACGCATGGAGAGCTCGTAAGATGTACAGAGGATATCAACTGTTTCTTGACGAATACCATAAATATTTCATCGATGAAATATTTATAGTATTCGTCAGGAAACAATTGATTTTCTTTTTATTATATACTTCTGTTGTACTACTTTATTCTGGATGTTTGAAAACATAAAAATAATTCAGATTTTGTAGGTGTTTTCGACTGAAGATACACTGAAACATTGATTATTTTCGCGCTGACGTCACTCGCGGACTACTTTGCTGTCAACAAATTGCACGTGCTACGGTACATCTGCAAGCGAAGTTCTTTCACTGCCAGTCGGGTATCGTGTACTTTAATACTTTAATATCGATGGCATCCAGCAGATCCCACGAAATCTGTTAACCTTTTCCTCCGAATAAACAATTGTCATGCTGAACCGTACGTCAGCCAATTTCCCTTCCCCCTCTTCCACTCGGCAGAAAAGCACGGTCGATCCTGTGTCGAGTCTGGCTTGTCTCGCTTTCTACACTCAGGCAGGACTGACGCGCTGGTTTATCGCTGATCTCTCTGGTTTAACACGGTCTTTGGCTTTGCATAGAATATTCTGATTTAAAAAAAATCTGCATTCGCCCTGATTTCGTTCATGTCTACCCGAATAACACAATTTTGATTTAGCAAAATCGAATGGTCACGATATTATAGCCAGATTTAGATTTACCGATCGTGCGTCGTTGTTGTGGTGTGGAGCTTCGACGGTGTTGGAGGCCTACTGAGTTATCATTGCGATTTTGTCCAATTCTGAATGAATACTCACTGACAAGAGTTCACTGTTGTAGAATTAAGTTGTTTTTCATTTTTTTCTCATCTACTTTGGTGTGACATTTTCATGATATCACTGTGTCCACGGTGACACGCTGTGACGTCATTTGTCATATCATCACAGTGATGACATATTTGATATCATCACTGCAGTGAAAATATCGCTTTTATTCGATTCATAAGTTTAACTATCTCATCACCAAGTATATAATAAAACGACTTACTCGACGTGCTTTGCTCCCAAAATTTATGGTCTCAATCGGAACTGAATTTTTTTAATTCAGATGGAAGTTTCTTCAGCAACTTTTTGAGTACAAATACCGAAATCTTTGAATGTTTTAAAAAAAAATTAAGAAACATTTTCAGCCATACCTTTTACACTCGATCATCTGCTCACGTGGTTTTCCAACTCAGTTCAACGTGAATCCGATATGATAGCATCTGGCTTAGAAATAAAATGAGAGGTCGCGAAGGTTCAGCTCTACATAGATGTATTACGTGACAAGCAATATGCTCGTTTATTATCAGTGTGCTGATGATAGACGACACCCTTACAATCATACTAACGTTACACAGGAGGGAAGAAAATATAGCACATTACCTGTGGTAAGTATGTCATCGCGCCATGTAACAGTGGAATTAAGAGCAGAGAGAGAGAGAGAGAATTAAGGTTTAACTTTGCATTCAGCAATATTTCAGCTATATAGCGACGATCAAACAAAATTCTAAGTATTGAATTCAACAACTCGGTAACCTAATGTGTTAAAACAGGTACAAACATTAAAAGCCAATCTCTCTCAAATAATCTAAAATACAATCTTCTTATACTCTGCTAAAACGATCTTCCAGTGTAGCTGCTCGATAAAAAGTATGTCTAACAATGTTAACCCTGTCTGGGCTGGGCGATTTGGGGTGTATCGCAGCCTGGGGGGGGGAGGGCGTCATCTTCATCGTCATCTTCTCGGAAGCCATTTTTCGGTCTTTTTGGGGTCGATTTTTCAAAATTTTCATTTTTCAGATTTTTCTCTGGAAAAAATATCTAATAAAATAGGGAATAATTAGTTTTGCATAAATAATATACTTTCAAGGCCTTTTAGGCAAAGAAAATGTGAAGAAATGGAGCGAGAAGATTGGAAAACACGACTTTCGCGGATACCACATGGCCGCCATTTTGAATTTGCCCATGATCCTCTGCCTGGGGGTATATAAAAATAGGCCCCAAATGACCCCAATAAGATAAGCTTAAAAGTCACCAAGTTTCAGCCACCTCGGTTTTGTCGTTTCGGAGCAGCAGAGAAAAGTTCACTAGGGGGGCACCACCCCCCCCCCAGGCCAGGTAGGGTTAAAGTACAATCTTATTTTACTCGGCTAAAAAAATCTCTCAGCGTCGTTGCTCGATAAAAAGTATCTCTTACAATCTTAAAATCTATGCAGTCTATGAGAATATGTTTCACCGTGAGATCTTCATGACACGGAATACACCTTGGGACCGACTCCTGTTTTAGTAAATACTCGTGGGTTAATCGTGTATGACCGATCATACATCGTCTAATCATGGCCTGATCGAAACGTTTATGACTGTTCAGATGCGTATAACCAAGTTTTTTTGAACTGGTTTAGTTTGTTATTATCCATAGTATCCCATAAAGATTGAAACAGCTTTCTTACATAAGCGCAGATAGATGGTCTGAAATCGCTGTATGTGATCCGAACAGGATCAACTTCTTCATCTAGAGCTGCCTCAGCCAATCTATCAGCTTCAGTATTGCCTTTGATGTCAACGAGTCTAGGCACCCAACAAAACACAATATCTATCTGTTGATCAAATCTAGTGTCATATAATTGTAGAATTTTCAAGATGGTGGGATGAGTTGAATTTCCACTTTTAATCGCTTTAAGGCATGATAGTGAATCTGAGAATATGACATATTTTTTCCTTCTAGTGGATCCAACACCTTCTAAAGCTGATAATAGAGCTTCTGCTTCTGTAGTAAATATGGAACTTTTACCTGGTATAAGACAAGTTTTAGTTTTGGAGCTAAAGATAGTAGCACATGCTAGTCTCTCACCATCTTTAGCACCATCGATATAAATAGCCTGATGTGATCTGTATTTTTCTCTCAGTAGACCAAATTCTTGTGTATACACGATCTGACTCGTGTCTGCCTTTTTATATTTCGTCAGTGAAATATCTACTTTTGGTTTGGCTAACTGCCATGGTCGAGTTGGCAAGAGCTCGTTTGGTAAAATTTGACTAACTTTAATACCAGCTGCTATAGTGTGTGGTTTCATACGGATTCCAAGCGGTGGAACAATCGAGGGTTTCTTTAAATAGAAATCTGCGTACTGAGGGTTGAAAACACAGTTATATGCAGGATTTGCGTGGTTCGAACGCAGTTTTGTGATATATTGCAGCGATAGTTTAATCCTTCGAAGTTCTAAAGGAAATTCATCCGCTTCGACATACAAGCTTTCTTCGGGTGGTGTTCTGAACGCACCGAGGCAAAGTCTTAGTCCTTGATGGAGAATAGGATCTAGCTTTGCTAAGTTTGACTTGCTTGCACCATTGTAAACAATAGAACCATAATCGAGTTTGGAACGAACAAGTGATCGATATAAATGGAGAAGAGTTTATAACTGTATAGGATCTGGAACATCAGCGAAAGAGACTGCTTGTAGTTTTTGTGAACAAAACTTTTTAAACTCGTGCCAGTTTGCTTTCTTGAAATTAAACCATCAGCTGAATGAACAGCTTGAGGACAGTGGGAAAGTGATCACTTCCACAAAGGTCATCATGAACAGAGCAAGAAAATTCTTCAAGAATAGGAAGGTCGCAAAGTGAGATATCTAATGCTGAATAGGATAGGTTCCATGAGCTGAGGACAAATGTGTATAATATGAGCCGTCATAAAAATACACAATGAAATTATATGATATAAAATTTTCAAGAAATTAACCTTTACAATTGTCTTCATTATCCCAGAGAATAGTACGACCGTGAAAATCACCCATCATTAAACAAGGTTTCGGGAGCTGATCGTAAAGATCTTGAATTTCCCTAAGCCGGAGACTACCAGAAGAAGGTATGTACAGTGTGGATAATGTGAAAACAGAATTCAAGGTAATACGAACTGTTACAGCTTGTAAAGCTGTCACTAAATCAACAGGATTGTGTAAAACACCCATTTTAACCAATATTGAAGAGCCGCCAGTAGCTTTTCCATTTTCGTCAAAAGCGTAGGAATGATAAGGTGTGTATTGGCGAAATTTAAATTTATCTTTATCTGCTTTCTTTAGAAAGGTCTCGTTGAGACAAAAAGCTGATGGTTCATAATCTTGAGTTAATAATTGGAGTTCATTCAAATTTGACCAAACTCCTCTGCAATTCCACTGAATGATAGTTGATAGCTGAGCCATTTTTAATCTGTATAAAGAAATGATATACAAAACTTCCCAAGCCAAGATATATAAGGTTAACTTATCGAATGTCGTTTTATTTTGGGTAATTCTTTTTGACCTTTGTTTTCATTTCATTTTTTCTCTCTCGTCCTTTTTACTTTTCTTCTTATAAACTTCTTTTTCTCTCTCTTGTCCCAACAAGTCCTTCGACCTTTGGTTCAAGGAAGTCTCGCCTTTCAATGGACGTTCATTACAATCAACACACTCCTCATCATAACGCATGGATGAATTAAGAGCAGTATGAAGTTCAACTATTGTATTTATTAAATGCTTGCCAAGGTCGCTGCACCGCTTGGCAAATCGTCTCACCAGTCCCTACATTCACAAGAAAGAGTTCATTTCATTACATCTCCTTAAGATGAGGCCAAGCAGTGTCCAGCTTTACCCTATCTGTTAATGAGATATAAACAGTTGTCCTATTTGTTTTATTAAGCATGATACTCCCCAATCAAATACCAGCGGCATTCGGTGGTGTAATGTTTTGTAATACTCTATTATTATCCAAAATATACAGAGGCAAGCCGTAACGGCTGAATGTGGGCTTTGAGTAAACGCACACAGTTACATTCTGGATCGTTCTTCATTCATTGCCCAGACAGTACTGAACAGGCTGTAACTATTATGTTTAACCATGTTCAGTTCATAGCAGTTTATAGTACCAGTCAGTTTCTCCTCAGGCAAAGTTCTATAAACGTGTGTAACTGCATGTCCAGTAACAGTTCATTAAGCATCCAGTGACTGAGCGGAACTTATATATACTACTGAAAAATTTCATGCAACTGAAGAGTTTCCAAAGACATCCAAAGCACCAGTACCTGAACTGGGGAAGTTTTACGGAATAAACAATGATCGAAAAATTGGTCTTCATTGTGGGACATACTAAATACAATAGCACGTTGTGCATTTATGACATTTGCTAGTTGCGGTTAACCCAACTAATAGTAGGTTCATTTTCAGCTTTCCATTCCAGCGGATGATGATCTATTCATAGTCACCTGCACATTGCGTCACATCTAAAATCTTGCCAATTTCCTACAGATACACGCTTGAGTGTAATATACAACACTTTGAAGTAAGCAATGAAGGGCAAAATGTTACAGTTACCATGTTAATAGAAAAATCTAGTTTTCAACATTTCAAAATATTAAAAGTATTTGCGGACTTTGTGCATCTATATCAAATTTTACTGCTCAAAAGTTTAACCCTCTCTGGCCTGGGCTTTTTGGACCTGTCTCGGCCTGGGGAGGGACCGTTTGCCCCCCCCCCCCCACCTAATTATTTTTCGTACCCCTTGAGCTAGGGAGCTGAAACTTACCATACTATACCCTTGGGTCAAACTCTACCAGAAAATGCAAAAAGCAAAGATGTCCGCTTTGATTACGTCACAATGACGTAATTTTCAATGACGACATTTTTGGTCGATTAGTTTGGCCAGATTTTTCGAATTTTTCATTTATTCAATATCTCCACAAAAACTGCGTGATTAATTAGTAAATATTAATGTGATTAAAATAGAATAGTTTTTGCCTGCTATTCATCGCGGAAAAGCAGATATTTTGAAGAAAAATGACGAAAACATCATTTTTCTGGTACCTTACGTTGCCATCTTCTTGAATTTTCTCATGATCCTGTACTCCAGGGGTTATGGAAATAGGCTAAAAATGACCCCAATATGATAAACTGTAAAGTTACGGGGTGTTAACTCTCAAATGTTTGTCTTTCCGGAGAGAGCTTGGTGAGGTACTCCGACCTGGTAGGGGTAAGAGGCTCGAAACACCAGGCGCTAAGGTGTATCAGTCAGAAGCTCATTGGTTACTGATGAGAGAGGAACGCTACAGTACTGCCAGGAAAGTTCTCCCTACGGTGGTCACTACTCACTAACTTTATACAGATGGTTCTAAAAGTGGTGAGAGAGTAGCGTGTGCTACTATCTTTAGTTCCAAAACTAAAACCTATACTGTCGGCTTTGGAAGGTATTGGGTCCACTGAAAGGAAAACAATATGTCATATTCTTAGATTCACTGTCACGCCTTCAAGCGATTAAAAGTGAAACATTCCACCATCTTGAATATTCTACAATTACATGACTATATTTCATCAACAGATTGATATTGTGTTTTGTTGGTTGCGTAGTCGCGTTGACATCAAAGGTAATACTGAGGCTGATAAAATAGCTAAGGCTGCCCTAGATAATGAGGCTGATCCTGTTGGAATACCATATAGCGATTTCAGACCCTCTGTCTGTACTTATGTGAGAAAGCTGAAAGCAATATTTATGGGGCATTGTTAATCATAACAAACTTCATGAGTTCGAAAGAAGCTGTAGGCTATAGTCATCTGAAAAGCCAGAAACATTTCGATTAAGCCATGATCAGGCGATGCAGAATAAGCCATACACGATTAATTCACGAACATTTACTAAAAAAAGAGCCAGTCCCAAGGTGTATTCCATGCCACGAAGATCTCACAGTGAACCATATTGTTATCAATTGTATAGATTTGAAGATTGTAAGAGATTCTTTTTATCGAGCAGCTACTTTAGAAGATCTTTTTGGGCGAGTGAAAGAAGACTATATCTTAGGTTATTTAAGAGAAATCGGTATTAATGTGTGGTTTAATGTGTTGGGCTACTAAAATATTAACTTAAATACTTAGAATTTTGTTTGATCGTCGCTATATAGCGAATATATTGTTGATCGCGACGTTAAACCTTAATTCTCTCTCTGTTTCCCTCTCTCTCTGAACACTGCCAAACGATCACCTCTTAGTAATATTTCAATAACAGAAAAAGTATTGCGTACCAATCGATTTCTCCAACATATATTAGCAACCTCGAAACAGGGTTATCTCCACTTCAGCCATTCGATCGACCCTGCCCTCATTCAATTATACACTGCGGAAAAACGCCCTTGTAGTCTCCGCACAGTTGGTCTTAACCATGCCATGTAGGCTTTGATCGAGATTAAAAGAGCCAGATTATCCGAACTGCTCTGAATCGCAACAACTGGAATTAACCAGAAATAATCAACTGGAGCGCATTTGGAGGATTTGACGGACAAAAGAAAATCGGTGACTACCGGTAACTATTAGCTGTTCATCTCTTTGCAACAAAAACGACAACACCTCACCAAAGCTAACGTTCGTTTATTTGAATACAAATCAGCAATGTTTGTTTTCGGAATGAATTAATGCTCATACATATTGACATCAGCAAAATTAAATATTTCAGTATTTAGTATGCTGAAAAAGACTGTTCGGCAGGCAAGATTCGGGTTTTGATAACGATGTTTGGTGCAAGTCTATATGTAAATGAATTGCGGGCAGGGTCGATCGAATTTTAATTCTCACTTTCGAGATAATATACCCGATTTTATACCACCAAGTGTCTAGACAACATGAGGGAAACATCAAAATGCTCACTCGAAATGCCTTTTCTGAGAGCCGATCCCATATAGTCAATAGCCCGATACAGTTGGAACTCCGACCCCATCAGACACTAAATCTGACGGTGATGGTCGAATGCAGAACGTGTTACATTTAGGAACCTGCGGACCAGGATATATTCAGTTGGATTGTTTTTATTCAAATCTGTCGGTGAAGCGGTCAAAGATGTAAATTGGTACCACGAGGCGTTGGGTACCCCGCACATACGTCACAAAACAAACAAAATTAGAGCCCCAGTCAATAAGACACCCCGAAAAATATTTCTGGACAGCGATCAGTTCCGATAATTGAAAACTATTTGAATTGGTTAGCTGAGATATAAACGCATTTTCTAACATACTTTCTTTGAATAATACAGTGAGTAAAAATGCTACAAAACGACGAAAACCCCAAATCACCAGAGATCTATCTCAACACAACACCGCACAGTACGTCACACAAACTCGCGCCAAGAATTACTGCAAAGTTTCCCTGCAAATAATACTTATCTGTCATGCACGGTTTTGGGGGTGGGGGGTCCTGATCATTACATGAAAATAGTGATATATTCAAACGAGTTCACAAATTTATACAGCCATCTAGACGATTTTCATGACACACCAAGTCTTCGCTGTGTCCGGATATGGTTTCAATACTGTTTTTATCAGCCACGCTACAAATTTCGTGTACAATGTGACTATATACATAATGCGTTAATTATACATTATTCATCAGCACGGTCCGTTGTGTTATGAAATATTTATTTAACTTATAATGAATATGAGATAAACTACCTGTGGGCTTCTGAGCTAGTCAGCGTACATGCAGCAGGTGCATGCAACGACATGCCTCCCACTGTATGCACAGGATAGTTAAGAGATTATTTTATACTTTATAGGAACCCTCCCATGTCGAAACTATATACACACACGTTGTGATTTCTTGGTGAAGCTCTGTTTCCAAGTGTATTTGTGGCATGGAAGACCCCCCAAAAGTTTAGGAGGGCGCAAACCCACTAAAATTGCCAGCCACTGACATATCCGCTCATATCAACTACTGCATCACAATCAGTTGCTGATTCGATTCATGATAATGTATGTCATATTTGACAGTTGGAGGGCAGTCATTGCCGAAAAGAAAAAGAAAATTCGCATGTTATATCAACAAAAGATATATGTGTTCTACCCGAAACGACAATCCATATCCAAGATTGGATTTCTGTCTCAACGTTGTCACGACCATCCTATCATTGTCTTCTTATCTAGATACCTCATTCACATCGGTAGCTCAGAGAGTGACATATGTTGATCGTTGAAACACCATTAAAATCGTAATGTCCAGAGAAAGTAAGTGTCATTACAAACTATGCCTTCTGGTCCGTGAGTTGGTCGGAATGGATCGATGTCCTTCTCGATGCGGCATAAGCTGTCATCGTTTGCTCACAATCACATCTTGCGATATTTGCTAATCTTAATCTAGACATCACGGCGAACTATCACTTTCTAGTCAGGAAGATAAAATCACAGTTTATCATTGAGTCCGACCTACAACAGACTCGTCGTGTTGCTGTTGGCTGCACATGTATTGATGCGGATTATCTGATCAATAGAAGCCGAAATCAACCATTCTATCGTATTTTGCTAAGTGTTAATTGCTAACTGTTAATTGTACAACCCATGTCTCGATTCCATAATGCACTACTCATGCATAACATTATGTAAGCTTGCAACCGACACCTGCGTGTCAACTTTACTTCCACTTATTAAAGGCAACAGACGAAGGATTGGGCATTCTATATTCGGATAATGCAGCGAGTACCTTGATCTGTTATATTATGAATAATATTTTGTAAAGTTATATTTTCGAAATTCTGTTTCTCACATGAAGGAAATAGTTCAACAGAATGTAATCCCTCACCATTGAATGGAAAAAATAATGATATAGAATTCAGAATGCATAAATAATCTCAGCCGCATGAGTTTCTACCTTATTATTTACCATATTCTCCATCACTGTTATTCTCAAGACGACTAATCAGATGTATTGTATTATAGTTACTAAAACATTTTTTTTCGGATGTACGGTACATACTTGGAATTATTCACGAAGATTTGAAGCCTCTCTGTTATGCAAGCGCCTTGCACGCATGCTCATGTGACCTATGAACACAATTAGCCCTGCAGAACACCCATATTTGCCCTTAGATAACGGTTGAATTAAAAAGGATTGAACACAATCTTAATCCATGTTAACACAATGACAAATAGCCATTGAAACATCTACCCAAATCTTCTCTAGAAATCCTATTACGCATATTCAACAGACTTAAGAAGAATTTCCACCGTCATGGCATAATGACATTGTTATACCAGTACCAAAGCCTGGCCGTAACCATACAGACGCTGGTAATTATCGTCCGATCTCACGGACTATCTGCGTTTGTAAAGCAATGGATGTAGAGAGATTGGGAGTCGGACGTGTTTTCACTTCGCTCCGAGAAATTTGTCTAATTCTGCGGATTTCAGCTCATCTTAGCTCTGAATTTTGTGTAATATATTTTGTGAATACTTTTGGAAAGTACCTGTAGTGAAAGTCTGGAATTATTTCTCAGGTTTTTGCTGTTCATGGCGTTCTTTGCCTTTGCCAGTTCGGCCCGGTTTGGGAGGGCAGAGGTCTGCCATTGCTACTGTCACGGTCTTTGTGACTGAGAGGATCGGCGGTTTATTTTTCTGTCTCCCTCTACCTTTCTCTGTTTGTTCGCTGTCTATAAATATTTCGTATTGTGCTGGTACATATATTTTCTTGTTGATTTGATTTAGTTTGTAGTTGGTTCGTTTTTCGTTCAGTTTGGCTTAGGTGGATTTGCACATATCTGTGTGTATCGAGCTGGGCGAAATACATGTACATAGTGAAGATGTATGCTGTAGGCTGACGTTCAGGATACAGGTTTTCGCGAGTCTTTTTTCTCTGTTCTTTTGTTCCTTTGCGTCACACAGCAACCATCCGGGCTCAGAACTAGGCTGTTGTTCTGCATGGACCTGAGGTTCACTCAGAGTGTATTGGTGTACTGGCTTGGAGTATACACCTTTGGAGTGAGGCTCCCTCGGGGGGTAGTAAATGTTTACTCTGTGGGAGAGCACGCTCTAGGCGCCTAGAGATACCGTAGATAACAATGAAAGAGATGATTCCTTGGGTCGCCGTCGTGTTCCCCCCCCCCAGAAGTTCGAAAAGAACGTTATGCAGAAGCTCCCAAACATAAAAAAAACATCTGTCAGTTGGAGAGCTTCAAAGTAAAGCACTAGATTTATGAAAGGCTGTAGGTCCTGAGGGCAAGGCCACCAAAGGTCATCAGAGGATAGTCTTTGCAGGAAGAAACGAGATAACCATAAAGAGAAAGAGAAAACCTCAAACCACTACGATACAAGCGTCTAGTCCGTCATTCATAATTTCATCCGTCGTCCGTTAAAGAATATCCGCGTCCATATATACACGAATACACGAATATACACGAATCTCTCTTTGACGAGACGGAGGAAGACTGTGGTTCGTAGGATTAAGATGTCAGTGGTATTGATGACGACTCTATAACGAATATTATGGATTAAGAATTCTGATCAGCGATACGGATTTGATATTTTGGAACATCATGATGTCTTGCCGGCATCATTGAAAACTGTTGACCGCTTCTCTCTTGCAGGAAACAAGCCTATGTTTATGTATACTTTTGTCTTTTTGAATTTGGTGCTAATACTGTTATATGGAAATGGAATAGGTCTTTGGATTATGGACGCGGATATTCTCTAATGGACGACGGCTGGATTATGAATGACGGACTAGACGCTTGTAATTGAAGTTTGCGGTGGTGTAGAAGCCGAGCCAGGTGATCAGAAGTCAGGTGATAAGAAGTCTGCTTTTGATCAGACTGAAAGTGTTGACAACACATTGACTCCGGGAGATGTTACCTCATCTGAATGGAACAACTTGCCGGATACTGATCGTGTGTCGGATCAGGATGTACCTGTGCAGTCTGTTGATTCTTTCGTTAATCCTATTCACTCTGGTGTAGATGTAAACTTTACACCAGATGAGGAAATAATGAATGAATTCACAGCGGAAGAAAGTAATCAAGTCTTGTAGTAATAAAGCTACCCCGAATCAGAAAAAGAAGAACAAAGAGAACACCCTAGATATCGAAATTGGCAAAGCGCCTGAAATAGTCGATGCTACCTCCACTCCGGTCGTCGATTCAACTATGCTCTCTGATGAAGAGAATGTTGATTGTAATGAACGTCCATTGAAAGACGAGACTTCCTTGAACCAAAGGTCGAAGGACCTGTTCGGACAAGAGAGAGAGAAAGATGTTTATAAGAGGAAAAGTAAAGAAGAAGAGAGGGAACAAATGAAAAATAAAACGAAAGGTCAAACGGAATAGCCCAAAATAAAACGTTCATAATGGCTAAGTTAACCTTATATATCTTGGCTTGGGCAGTTTTGTATTTCATTTCTTTATACAGACTGAAAATGGTTCCGTCACCAACTATCATTCAGTGGAATTGCAGAAGAGTTACAGGCAGGAAAAGTTACAGGCGGTTCTTCAATATTGGTTAAAATAGGTGTTTTAAAGAGTCCTGTTGATTTAGTGACAGATTTTCAAGCTGTACCAGTTCGTATTACATTGAATTCTGGTTTCACATTATACGCATGGTGCATACCTTCTTCTGGTAGTCTCCGGCTTAGTGAACTTCAGGATCCTTACGATCAACTCCCGAAACCTTGTTTACTGATGGGTGATTTTAACAGCCGTAATATCCTTTAGAATAATGAAGACAATTGTAAAGGTAAAATTCTTGAAAATTTTATATCAAATATTTTTTTGTGTATTTTAATGATGGTTCTTATACACATTTGTCCTCAGCCCATGGAACCTATTCAGCATTAGATATCTAACTTTGCGACCTTCCTATTATTGAAGAATTTTCTTGGTCTGTTCATGATGACCTTTGTGGAAGTGATCACTTTCCCACTGTCCTAAAAGCTGTTTATTCAGCTGATGACACTTAACAAGGTTTAATTTCAAGAAAGCAAACTGGCCCGAGTTTGAAAAAGCTTTGTTCACAAAAACTACAAGCAATCTCCTTCGTTGATGTTCCAGATCCTATACAGTTATTCTCAGGTATGCTGATAGAAATTGCCAACCAAACCATTCCTACATCTTCAGGAGTTGCACATATTAAGACACCTTGGTTTAATGATGACTGCAAACAAGCAAGAAAATGTAGGAAGAAGGCTGAGCGATATTTCCGCCGACATCCCAATCCTGAAAATTGGAAAGATCTCAGAATTACAAGAGCTAAAGCTCGTAGAACCATGAAACAGAATAGACGTGATTCTTGGAAAAATTATGTTTCTAAGATAAATACTCAGATTCCCATAACACAAATTTGGAATATGATCCAAAGAATAAAAGGTAAAAGCTCCAAGTCCAGCGTTCATCATCTCAACGAGGGAAACCAGGTGATTACTGACAGAGTAGAAATTGCAAATAAATTAGGCGAAAAAATTACCAAAAACTCTTCGTCAGAACATTATGCACCTAAATTTAAAAAAAATGAAATTGAATTCCCCTCCGGTAACCATGAAGGCTATGTTTACAATTGACGAACTTCATGCTTCTCTCACGAAAGGTAACGATTCTGCTGCAGGCCCTGATAATATTCATTATCAGCTTTTGAAACATCTAACGGAATCTTCTCTAGAAATCCTATTACGCATGTTCAATAGATTTTGGACAAGAGCAGACTTTCCTCCGTCATGGCATAATGCCATAGTTATACCAGAGCCTGGTCGTGACCATACAGACCCTGGTAATTATCGTCCGATTTCACTGACTAGCTGTGTCTGCAAAACAATGGAACGCATGATAAATGATCTCCTTGTCTGATACATGGAAACTGAAAAGAAACTTACTGATATTCAAGCTGGTTTCCGTAAAAATAGAAGTTCCATTGATCATTTAGTCAGATTAGATTCGTATGTCAAAAATGCTTTCGCTAAGAATGAACATGTGGTTTCTATCTTCTTTTTTATTTAGAAAAAGCCTATGATATTACATGGAAATACGTGATTCTGGAAGATCTTCAAAATATGGGATTAAAATACCGTTTGCCCGCTTTTATTTTCAACTTTTTGAATGAAAGACAATTCCAAATTCGTTTGGGTACATTTATGTCTGATCATTTTGATCAAGACCAGGGTGTCCCACAGGGCAGTATTTTGTCTACTACTCTGTTTAGTATCAAGATCAACAGCTTGGCTGCAGTTCTGAATAAAGCAATTGATGGTTCACTCTTTATAGACGATTTCAACATATCATGTAGTGGGAAAAGTATACACAATATAGAGAGAACATTACAACTTTGTCTAAACGGAATTCAGAAATGGTGTTCAGAAAATGGCATCAAATTCTCCAGAGCTAAAACAAATTGTATACACTTTTGCAGAAATCATTTCCAGCACAAAGATCCAGTACTTATATTAGATGAAACTGAAACCAAAGTGGTAAAGAGGTCAAATTCCCGGGCATATTGTTTGACCAACGACTAACATTCAAATCACATATAAATTGCTTAAAATCCAAATGCACGAAAGCTCTAGATTTGTTGAAAGTATTTACCAGCTATAAGTGGGGAGGAGATCAGCAAACTCTTGTTCGTTCCAAACTCGATTATGATTCTATTGTTTACAATGGTGCAAGCAAGTCAAACTTAGCAAAGCTTGGTCCTATTCTCCATCAAGGACTAAGACTTTGCCTAGGTGCATTCAGAGCATCACCTAAAGAAAGCTTGTATATCGAAGCGGATGAACTTCCTTTAGAACTTCGAAGGATTGAACTATCGCTGCAATATATAACAAAACTGCGTTCGAACCACTCAAATCCTGCATATAACTGTGTTTTCAACCCTCAGTACGCAGATTTCTATTTAAAGAAACCCTCGATTATTTCACCTCTTGGAATCCGTATGAAACCACACATTGTAGCAGTTGGTATTAAAGTTAGTCAAATTTTATCTAACGAGCTCTTGCCAACTCCACCATGGCAGTTAGCTAACCCAGAAGTAGATATTTCCCTGACGAAATATAAAAAGGCAGACACGAGCCAGCTCGTGTATACACAATACTATGGTCTACTGAGAGAGAAATATAGATCACATAGATGATGAGGGAGTAGCATGTGCTACTATCTTTAGTTCCAAAACTAAAACCTGTCGTCTACCAGGTAAAAGTTTCATATTTACTGCAGAAGCAAAAGCTCTATTATCAGCTTCAGAAGGTATTGGGTCCACTAGAAGGAAAAAATATGTCATATTCTCAGATTCACTATCATGCCTTAAAGCGATTAAAAGTGAAAATTCAACTCATCCCAACATCTTGAAAATTAAACAATTATATGACACTAGATTTGATCAACAGATACATATAGTGTTTTGTTGTGTACCTAGTCACGTTGACACCAAAGGCAATACTGAAGCTGACAGATTGGCTAAGGCAGCTTTGGATGAAGAGGTTGATCCTGTTGGAATCCAATACAGCGATTTCAGACCATCTATCTGCGCTTATGTAAGAAAGCTGTTTCAATCTTTATGGGATACTATGAATAATAACAAACTTCACTAGTTCAAAAAAAAAAACGGTTGGTTATACTCATCTGAACAGTCATAAACGTTTCGACCAGGCCATGATTAGACGATGTAGCATCGGCCATACACGATTAACTCAGGAATATTTACTAAAACACGAGCCGTTCCCAAAATGTATTCCATGCCATGAAGATCTCACGGTGAAACATATTCTCGTAGACGGCATATATTTTAAGATTGTTAGAGATATTTTTTATCGAGCAGCTACGCTGGAAAATCTCTTTAACAGAGTAAAAGAAGATCGTATTTTAGATTATTTGAGAGAGATTGGTGTGTTGTACAAATTGTAATGTTTGTACCTGTTTTAACACATTAATTTACCGAGTTGTTGAATTGAATACTTAGAATTGTGTTTGATCGTCGCTATATAGCTGAAATACTGCTGAATGCGTCGTTAAACCTTAATTCTCTCTCTCTCTCTCTCTCGATCGACCAGGCCATGAGTTAGACGACGTAGGATTAACTCACGAATATTTACTAAAACAGGAGCACAAGGTGTATTGCATGTCATGAATATCTCACGGTGAAACATATTCTCATAGACTGCATAGATTATAAGATTGTAAGAGATACTTTTTATCGAGCAGCTACGCTGGAAGATCTATTTAGCAGAGTGAAAAAGAAGATTATATTTTAGATTATTTGAGAGAGATTGGTTTGTTGTACAAATTATATTATTTGTACCTGTTTTAGCGAATTAGTTTACCGAGTTGTTGAATTGAATACTTAGAATTTTGTTTGATCGTCGCTATATAGCTGAAATATTGCTGAATGCGACGTTAAACCTTAATTCTCTCTCTTTTGTAAAACAATGGAACACATGATAAATGATCGCCTTGTTTGGTACATAGAAACCGAAATGATATTCAAGCTGGTTTCCGTAACAATAGAAGTACCATTGTCCATTCAGTCGGATTAGATTCCTTTGTGAAGAATGCTTTCGCCTAGAATGAAAATGTAGTTTCCATCTTTTTTGATTTAGAAAAAGCCTACGATACTACATGGAAATATGAAATTCTAAAAGACCTTCATGGTAGGGGATTAAAAGGCCGTTTACTCATTTTGATATCCAACTTTTTGAATGATAGCTAATTCCAAGTTCGGTTAGGTACAACCATGTCTGATCATTTCGACCAAGACCAGGGTGTCCTTCAGGGCAGTATTTTGTCTACCTCTCTGTTTAGTATCACGCTTGACAGCTTGGCCGCAGTTTTGAATAAATCAGTTGATGATTCCCTCTTTGTAGACGATTTCAACATCTCGTGCAGTGCAAACAGTATATACAATATTGAGAGTACATTACACCATTGTCTAAATAGAATTCAGAAATGGTGTCTAACAAATGGCTTTAAATTCTCCAGAGTTTAGACAAATGGTATACTCTTTTGCAGAAAATATTTCCAGCGCAAAGATTACATTAGATGGAACTGAGATAAATGTGGAAAAAGAGGTCAAATTCTCAGGAAAATTGTTTGACCATCGACTAACATTCAAATTTCATACAAATTGCTTGAAGTGCACGAACGCTCTTGATTCGTTGAAGGTAGTTGCCAAATATCAGTGGGGAGGTAATCAGCAAACACTTCGCCATTGATATCGATCACTTGTTCGCTCTAAACTTGGTTATGGCTCTATTGTTACAACGGTGCAAGCAAATCAATCTTGGCAAAGCTGGATCCTATTCTCCGTTAAGGACAAAGACTTTGCCTTGGAGCCTTCAGAACATCCCCTAAAGAAAGTTTATATATCGAAGCAGATGAATTTCCTTTAGAACTTCGACGAAGTAAACTATCATTGCAATATATCACAAAATTGCGATCAAATCACATGGATCCAGCATACAACTGTGTTTTCAAAAGCGTCTACTTACTCTCAAACTTCATTTACTCTGGAAGATTTATTTAACAATCACAAAACGTTTCTCCGGGAAAGAGGTATTTGTCTTTTAATCAATCATAACGACATACCAAAAGTATACTGACCTCTCAAAATGCATAAATCACCATGCAAAGCTAGATTCATAGCTGGTTCTAGAAGCTGCACCACCAAGCTTCTTTCAACCCATTGACGAGGGCCCTTCAGGAGGTAAAAGCATTTTGGGAAAGGTATTGCGCCACTATCTCTAAAAACTCTGGCGTGGAATGTATGTGGATATTAAAAAACTTAAAATGTCTTACGGAGGAGCTTGATGCTAAAGGTCACATACCGTACAGACATGTATCCACATGGGATTTCTCGACTCTCTATATTACAATCCCTCACCAGGACGTTATTGACCGTCTAAGTTCATTAATAGTATCTGTGTTCAAGAAAACAGATCGTAGATAGATTAACGTCGGAAGCCATAAAGCATTCTTTAGCTCTACTACATACAAGAGATATCATTCATGGGATGTTTCTTTGTTTATAGAGTTGCTTGCATTTCTCATTAAAAATATCTATGTGAAGTTTGGCAACACAATATATCAACAGCATATAGGTATTCCAATGGGTACTAATTGCGCACCCTTGTCGGCTGACCTGTATCTGTTCTCTTATGAATATGACTATATGCAAGCGCTTTCGAAGACCGATCCATTCAAAGCCCTTCCTTCTCATCCACCAAACGCTATATAGCTGTCGATAATCGCTATATAAATGACGCAGTGAAGGATATATATCCACCTTCACTGGATTTGAAGGAAACAACAGATAGCCCTACAGGCACATCATATTTAGAACTATATCTCTACAAAAATGAAGCGGGCATTCTCTCTCGTCGACTTTATGACAAAAGAGATGATTACAATTTCGACATCGTAAACTATCCCTTTCTGGACAGTAATATTCCAGTGGCACCTGCATATGGCGTATACATATCTCGCCTAGTAGCATTTGCTAGATCCTGTGTTAATGGTGACGATTTTAATCAACGTCACAAAACATTGTTGCAGAAACTTATAAAACAGGGCTATTCCACCAAGCGCCTCCACTCAAAGTTTCTCAAATTTGGCGATACATATCGCATGCTGATAGCAAAATACGAACGTAGCGTGCAAGATCTATGGCGCTACGTTTCGTAACTTGTGTCTAATTCCGCTTAACCCGGGGCTAGGGGCCGTATGAACCCATGTACTTCAAGATCCTCACGGTGCTCATATGAACAGTCACAATCAAAGCGTGACTGATATACACCATTCTCTAGATAACGACTTTAGAACGATTATTATGGATTAAGAATACTGATCAGCGATACGGATTTTATATTTTTGGAACATCATGATGTCTTGTCGGTATCATTGAAAACTGTTGACCGCTTCTCTCTTGCAAGAAACTAGCCTATGTTTATGTAGACTATGATTGTCTTTTTTGAATTTGGTGCTAATACTGTTATATGGATATGGAATAGGTCTTTGGATTATGGACGCGGATATTCTTTAATGGACGACGGCTGAATTATGAATGACGGACTAGACGCTTGTATATTCAAACCTCAGGTCGCGGATTTCTATTCAAAGAAATCCTATATTATTCCGCCGCTTGGAATTCGTATGAAACCACACATTGTAGCAGTTAAGCTTAGTCAAGTTTGAGCTAATAAGCTCTTACCAATTTCGCCATGACAGTTGGCTCATCCAGAAGTGGATATTACACTAACGAAATATAAAAAGGCAAACACAAGCCAGCTATTGTATAGACAAGGATTTGGTTTGCTGAGAGAAAAATACTGATCACATCAGGTTATTTATACAGATGGTTATACAGATGGCGAGAGAGTAACATGTACTACTATCTTTAGTTCCAAAACTAAAACCTGTCGACTACCAGGTAAAAGTTACATATACATTGCAGAAGCAAAAGCTATATTGTTAGCTTTGGAAGGTATTGGGTCCACTAGAAAAAAATGTCATATTTTCAGATTCACAGTCATGTCTTCAAGCGATTAAAAGTGGAACATCGACTCGTCTCGCTATCTTGAATAGTCTGCAATTATATTACAAGCGTCTGCTCTGTCATTCATAATTCAACCGTCGTCCATTAGAGAATATCAGCGTCCATAATCCGAAGACCTATTCCATATTCCATATAACAGTATTAGCACCAAATTTGAAAAGACAATCATAGTATACATAAACATAGGCTTGTTTCCTGCAAGACAGAAGCGGTCAACAGTTTTCAATGATGCCGGCAAGACATCATGATGTTCCAAAAATATCAAATCCGTATCGCTGATCAGTATTCTTAATCCATAATATTCGTTGTAAAGTCGTCATCTAAAGAATGATGTATCTCAGTCAAGCTTTGATTGTGTCTGTTCATATGAGCACCATGGGGATCTTGAAGTACATGGGTTCATACGGCCCCAAGCCCCGGGTTAAGCGGAATTCGACACGTAACGTTACGAAACGTATCACCATAGATCTCGCACACTACGCTCGTATTTTGCTATCAGCATGCGATATGTATCGCCAAATTTTAGAAACTTTGAGCGGAGGCGCTTGGTGGTATAGCCCTGTTTTATAAGTTTCTGCAACACTGTTTTGTGACGTTGATTAAAGTCGTCCCATTCAACACAGGATATAGGAAATGCTACTAGGCGATATATGTATACGCCATATCCAGGTCCCACTGGAACATTACTGCCCAGAAAAGGATAGTTTACGATGTCGAAATTGTAATCATCTCATATGTCATAAAGTCGACGAGAGAGAAGGCCCGCTTCATTTTTATAGAGATAAAGGTCTAAATATGATGTGCCTGTAGGACTATCTGTAGTTTCTCAAATCCCATGAGGGTCGATATATATCCTTCACTGCGTCATCTATATAGCGATTATCCACAGCAAGAAGGTAGTCTTGAAAGCGCCTGCATATAGTCATATTCATAAGAGAACAGATATAGGCCAGCCAAGAGGGATGCACAAGTAGTACCCATTGGAATACCTATATGCGGCTGATATATTGTGAAATATTGCCAAATTTAACATAGATAATTTTAATGCGAAATTCAAGGAACTCTATAAACCAAGGAACATCCCATGAATGATATTTTGTATGTAGTAGAGCTAAAGAATGCTTTATGGCTTCCGACATTAATATATCAACTTTTCTCGAACACGGATACTATTAATGGACTTAGACGGTTAATAAGGTCCTGCTGAGGGATTGTGGTATACAGAGTCGAGAAATCCCATGTGGATACATGTCTGTACGGTATGTGACATTTGGGTACAAGTTTTTCCTAGTCACGTTGGCATCAAAGGTAATACTGACGCTGATAGAATGAGCAAGGCAGGCCTAGATGATGAGGTTGATCCTGCTGGGATCCCATATAGCGATTTCAGACCCTCCATCTGTGCTTATGTGAGACGGCTGTTTCAGTTTTTGTCTTTTTAAAAAAAAATCTTCTATGCTATACTCAACTGAACAGCCAGAAACGTTTCGATCAAGCCATGATCAGGCGATGTAAAATCGGCCATACACGATTAACTCAAGAATTTTTATTAAAAAGTGACCAGTCCCAAGGTGTATTCCACGCCACAAAGATCTGACGGGGAAACTTTGTCTCATAGACTGCATAGATTTTAAGATTGTTAGAGATAATTTTTATCGAGCAGCTACACTGGAAGATCTTATTTAGCCGAGTGAAAGAATATTGTATTTTAGATTATTTGGTTCGATGTACAAATTTTAATGTTTGTACCTGTTTTAACGCATTAGTTTGCTGAGTGGTTGACTTGAATACTCAGAATTTTGCTTGATCGTCGCTATATAGCTGAAATATTGCTGAATGCTACGTTAAATTTCAATTCTCTCTCTCTCGCTGTGAATAATAACAAGCTCCATGAGTTAAAAAAGCTGAGGCTATACTCATCTGAACAGTCAGAAACGTTTCGATCAAGCCATGATCAGGCGAGGTAGAATCGGCCGTACACGATTAACTCACGAATATTTACTAAAAAAGAGCCAGTCCCAAGGTGTATTACATGCCACCAAGATCTCACGATGAAACATATCGTTATCGACTGCTTAGATTGTAAGAGATGCTTTTTATGGATGGACTATTTGGAAGATCTTTTTAGTCGGATGACCGAGGTCTGCATCTTGGGTTATTTGACCGAAATCGGTTTGATGCATAAGTTTTAATATGTGTATGTTTTAATGTGTTGGATTACTAAGTTGGTGACTTGACTACTTAGAATTTTGCTTGGTCGTCGCTATACAGCTGAATTATTGTTGAACGCGACATTAAACCTCCATTCTCACTCTCTCTCTTTGCCATGTTTTCAAAGAATAGTGTAGTCTATTTTTTCGAATAAAATCAATTTCTCCAATATATAGTAGCAACCTCGAAATAAGGGTTATCTCCCCTTCTGCCATTCGATCGATCCTACCCTCATTCACTTATACAGTGCGGAAAAACGCTCTGGCGGTCTCCGCAAAGTGGGTCTTCAACATGCAATGTAGCCTTTGACCGAGATTAAAAGAGCCATATTATACGAACGGCTCTGTATCGCAACAACTTGAATTACCTAGAATTAATCAACTGTGGCGCATTTGGGAGATTCGGCGGACAAAAGAAAAACAACCGGTGACTACCGGTAACTAAGTAATTGTTCATCTCTTTACAATAAGAACGACAACACTACATCAAATCTAGCGGTCGTTTATTTGAATAATAATCAGCATCGTGTGTTTTTCGGAATCAACTAATGCTCACGCTTATTCACATCAGCAAAATAAATATCTCAGCATTTAGTACGCTGATAAGGACTGTTTGGCTGGCAAGAATCAGGTTTTGATAAATGATGTTTCGTGCAAGTCTATATGCAAAGGGAATGCATTGTGGATTGGACACCAAATCTGACGGTGATGGTCGAATGCAGGCCGTGTTGCATTTATGTTGTCAGATGGGTTGTTTTTATTCAAATCTGACAGTCAAGCGGTCAAAAATAAGAATTGCGATGGCGAGGCGTTGTATGCGCCATATCCAGTTCCCACTGGAATATTACTTTCCAGAAAGGGATAGTTTACGATGGCGAAATTGTAATCATCCCTTTTGTCATAAAGTCGAATTTTATTTAGAGTGTATTTAAAAAGGTCAATTATGTTGATGTTAACGTATTTGCTAACGTATTCGTTAACACTGTGTCTGAATGTTGTCAAATTGATAGTAATGCGTCATTCTCTGCTTTGTACATATATTACAATATTATTTCTGTTCATCAAGCTGTAATTTTATGTAACCTATTTTATTGGGAGAGGCGTTGAGATATGCAGAGGCTGTTCAGCCAATACAAGTTCAGCTCCTGTAAATAAATATATTGTTCAAACCAATACAACATTATCAAAGTTGAAGAAAACACTTTTAAATTTTGTCGTTCTCTCTTACTTCTAAAATGATGCAATAATGTTTGTATTAGGCATGCAACAGATCCTCTGTATCATGTGACTATATATATAATGCGTTAATAATAAATAATAATAAACATTATTCATCAGCACGGCCCGTTGTGTTATGAAATATTTATTTAACCTAAAATGAATATAAAATAAACTACATGTGGGCTTCTGAGCTAGCCAGCGTACATACAGCAGGTTCATGCAGAGATATGCCTCACATTGTATCCACAGCATAGTTAAGAGATTGTTTTATACGTTAAACGAACCCTCTCATGTCGAAACTATATACACTCGTTCGAAACTATAGAAGCTATATATATATATATCTGAAACAACTCGAGGAAAACGATGAAACTAGCATTAAGATGTCCGATATTTGTTCCATCACTGATATTTTCATACATACTATTCTCACGATGGTGATTTCATGGTGAAACTCTGTTTTCATGTGTATTTGTGGCATGGAAGGCCCCAGAATGTTTAGGAGGGCGCAAACCCACTAAAATTGCCGGCCACTGACATGAATATCCATTCATACCAACTACTGCATCACAACCAGTTGCTGATTCTATTCATGATAATATATGTGTTATATGTGACAGTTGTAGGGCACTCATTGCCAAAAAGAAAATTGGCATGTTCTATCACAACAACAGATATATATGTTCTAACCGAAACGACAATCCATATCCAAGATTGGATGTTCTGTGTCAACGTTGGTCACGATCATCCTATCGTTGTCTTCTTATCTAGATACTTCACATCGGTAGCTCAGAGAGTAACATATGTTGATCTCGTAATGTCCAGAGAGACTAGTGACATTACAAACTAGCCTTCTTGTGCGTGAGTTGGTCGGAATGAACCGATATCCTGATAAGCTTCTCTGTCCTTCTCGTCACGACATAGGCTGTCATCGTTTGTTCACCATCACTTCTTGTGACACTTTGCTAATCTTAATCTAGACATCACGGCGAACTATCACTTTCCATCCAGGCAGAGAAAATCAGATTTCATCATCCCGTTTCACCCAACGAGAAGACCTCTGGACCAAGGCCTCTGCCATACGGCAAGGTGGGTAGGGGAGTAGCGGTGTGCCAGAGCATCTGGAAGCGGACCGATTTGCCGAGAATGAGAGGGATGAGAGACCTGGGGATTTAGGTTAAAGCCTTCTTTAACTCTACTACATACAAGAGATATCATTCATGGGATGTTTCTTTGTTTATAGAGTTGCTTGAATTTCTCACTAAAAATATCTTTGTGAAATTTGCCAACAGAATGTATCAACAGCACATAGGTATTCCAATGGGTACTAATTGTGCACCCCTGTTAGCTGACCTATATCTGTTCTCTTATGAATATGACTATATGCAGGCGCCTTCAAAAACAGATTCATTCAAAGCCCGTTCCTTCTCATTCACCAAACGCTATATAGACGATCTTCTCGCTGTGGATAATCGCTATATCAATGACGCAGTGAAGGATATATATCCACCTTCACTGAATTTGAAGGAAACTACAGCTAACCCTACAGGCACATCATATTTAGACCTATATCTCTATAAAAATGAAGCGGGCCTTCTCGCTCGTCGACTGTATGACAAAAGAGATGATTACAATTTCGACATCGTAAACTATCCCTTTCTGGACAGTAATATTCCAGTGGGACCTGCATATGGCGTATACATATCACGCCTGGTAGCATTTGCTAGATCCTGTGTTAAATGTGACGATTTTAATCAACGTCACAAAACATTGTTGCAGAAACTTATAAAACAGGGCTACACCACCAAGCGCCTCCACTCAAAGTTTCTCAAATTTGGCGATACATATCGCATGCTGATAGCAAAATACGAGCGTAGCGTGCCAGATCTTTAGAGGATATCCATTGAGTGGCTTTATAATATCAAGTTTATTAAACGAGAGTAGTAATTCTTATTTTTTCCGAGCCTCTGGCGAGGAAACAATAAAAATTACTACTCGAGTTTAATAAATTTGATGTTATAAAGCCACGAGGTGAATATTCTATTTATCCCATAAATCATTTCACAGCATTTTCGAAGGAAACGTGCACTTTTATGCAGAAAGTTTGTTTGCAACCGAATAGAAGTTGAGCGTATTAATACAAATAAATTTTAGGTCACGACATTCGGCTAGCTGAGCGCGGAGGGGGAAAATAGAACAGGTCAAAGAAAGTACTCAACAAATCTAGCTCTTTATTCCGAACGAGACGGTACTATAATAATGCATTATTAACCAATGTGTTGTGTCAGAAATTTATAACAATTATATAAGACCTGTTGATTGAGTCACATGTACAGGAGAAAAATCAACGAACTTTTAAACAGCTGACTATCCAAAAATAGACGGTGGCCATGGTGATCACGCGCTCTCACTGAGACGGTTCAACTTCACATGTTTTTTAACAGTTCAAAGTCGTACGGGTACTAAACAGTTGGGATAAGTAAAAGAGTTTACAGTTCTAGTTCTCATCAGAAGACTGTGAAGATTCAATTACATGAATTCGTCGACGCTTGGGAAGTACAGGTGATTTGTAGTAATAGACATTGACGTTGAATACCCCTCCTGAAATCGGTCCACCGAATATTGGCGCCATTTCTCTTGAGTGTGTAACATTTGACATAACCCGAGATGTGCACTGGCTTTGTTGTGACATGGATGCAGTGATCTCAGAATTAATATTGCTATGGGAAGATGTGGGTGCTGTTGCAGATTGAGAAGGTAATGCGTTTATTTCGGATGTGGAACTGAGGATACTAGAAATATTGCGGTGCTGACTTTCATTGATCCTGCTGTACGAGTTGACAGACTGAATATTACGGTGACCGGAGATCTGCATTATGTGTGTTGGGGGTACATTATTGTCGGTCAATTTCTGCATGAGGTGCTTCCTGGCGCTTGTATTCGTGAGCTTCCTCGATGTGCTAAGCTGAGTTTCTTCGGCCATCCGTTTCATCAAGACACCCAGCTTGTTCTTACCAATCGGTTGACGTATGAACCATCGCTGCCCCGGTTCGGGCACTTGCGTCGGCTTGACAAATTTGGTGTTTACTGCGACGTAGAATGGATCTTCCGACTTACAGTAATCAGCCGGTCTCAGAGAGCGATAACGCTTATACACAGAGAACGGACACCTGTTGGGATTGGAGGGGACATCCCACATTTTGGGCTTCACCTGTCTGATGGGCCGAGGATTTCTACCGGTGCGTGTTTTGGTTTGTCTCTCTGAGAACTCCAGACATTCTCTGTCACCTTCATCGGTACAAAGCCTGATGTCTCCCTAACACATGTTTCTGTGCTCAGTTTGCCCAGCCCTCACATCAAACTGCATCGTGGTATAAAACCACATTGTGTTTATTATAGCCATGGGGCTATGTGAGCCAAACTGACCATTTTGCCAAAGCTTTTCGATCTCCGCGGTACTGGCGGGATCAGACCGATTAGGTAGGTTACCTTTTCCTTCTCGTTTTAGTTCCTTTTGTTTTGACTTCAAAGCTTCACGCAACTCATACAACTCCACACTTTGAGTCAGAGACCATGGGTATTTCTTCTGTTTGAGCTGTTTGTCAAAACTAGACAACATTGATCGCAAAGAACTTGGTTCGTAGTTTTCACCGTCGGACTAATGAAAAACTTTGACAATATTTTCTCCAGATCTGTTGGTGGAATTTCGTGTATTTCTCTTGTTTCGTTTATTTCTGGTGTCTTCATGAATTGCATCAAAAGCTTTAGATCGTACTGTGTTTTTCTAGCGGTGTTCTGATTTTCCTTTGATCGGATTGTGTTCATTACATCATCATCTGTGACAGGAATAAATCTGCCGGTAGCAGCCGCTGCCTTGGATTCAGAACCTTCCTTGTGATTATTAGCTGGCCTGTTAGTTACATCGTTGAAGTACTCTGTAGACGAAACAAAATATATACGGTAATTGTACGGTACACGAAATGTACCAAAAAAAAAAAAAATTGTGAAAAATCTCGCGAGGATTCACGGCCTCTAAAATTGTCAATTATATATTACACTGACGCTCTCAAAGACTGTGTTCATTATTTATGATAAAGAATAAAATATAACTTATTTCCAGAGAACTTATTAATGTTTCATGTTGAATTTTTACGACGCCATTGAATCTGATATAAATGACAGTGCTATGGTACCGTAAGACTGGTAATAGCATACCTGTGCCAGGCTCTGACGGACCCGATTCGGTACATGGGATTCTCTCCAGTCTTTCTGCTGGTAAGGAAACTTGAAATTCAATCCCCACTATTTGGACGGTAAATAAATTTCCTTCTTTGTTTACAATTTTTGCAGCACCTTTGTTATCAATTTTAACAAGATCGTCAATTTTTAGGTTATGGTCGGCCATGTTGAATTCACAACTGGAGCAGACGATTTTATAGTAAAGTAGTCCCGGCAGTTGTAGCTTTTCATTGGTTCAAATTCGTCAATGAAATCGCCACCAACCAATGAAAATACTCGCTCATGTATCCTCCATGAGTGATCCCAAATATATTACATGGCTTTATGCAATGGAATTTTACTGATTTATGGGATAAATGGTGATACGTTTCGTAACTTGTGTCTAATTCCGCTTAACCCGGGGCTAGGGGCCGTATGAACCCATGTACTTCAAGATCCTCATGGTACTCATATGAACATCACAATCAAAGCGTGACTGAGAAACATCATTCATTAGATGACGACTTTACAACGAATATTATGGATTAAGAATACTGATCAGCGATACGGATTTTTGGAACATCATGATGTCTTGTCGGCATCATTTAAAACTGTTGACCGCTTCTGTCTTGCAGGAAACAAGCCTATGTTTATGTATACTATGATTGTCTTTTTTGAATTTGGTGCTAATACTGTTATATGGAATATGGAATAGGTCTTTGGATTATGGACGCGGATATTCTCTAATGGACGACGGCTGAATTATGAATGACGGACTAGACGCTCGTAATTTGACCCAAAAAAGACTCCCCGGCCCAGGCATGCGCCGCAGATTAGGTTGTGTATGGGAGATGGGGAGCTCCTGCGCAGCCGGAAGCGGAACGTTCTGCCGGCAACAAGAGGGCCTGGGCCCAGGAGTGCGCAGGAGAAAAGAAAGAAGGTGACCGAGTCGAGAAACATGGGGGTTTCACCTACCACCTGCCATGATACCCAAAACAAACGACACTATCGCAGTCATAGGTGACTTAGTTGTTTCAACTTTATTCATTATAATCATCCGATATACGCCAATGAAATCAGTGATCCCAATAATCTCCAAGCAATACACCGATTATTTCCGCTTGAGAAGATGACATTGGTACGCATGGCATATACAGTCAGGTGAATGGCTTTGGAATTATTTCGGAATCCTAACACTAATGACATTATTGCATACGCAGGTGCTCAAACTTCTTTCACGTGATCATTGTATACATATACGTTAATACCATCATTGTTCGCATGGAGCATGTCAACATTTGGATCGTGGAAGGCGGTCCATTTTTCACGCATGCCTGATCCGGTTGGGACGTGCTGCAGCCAGATTTTGTTATCGGCGCGGTCGAAAGTTCACGCTGACCCGGTTCTGTTCCAAAACTTTCTTTTGGCCGCGGTGTAAATAAAGTTGCTTGCCGACCAATAATGCCCACGTCCGGAAAGGACCGATCCCACTGCAGAGAACGGTCCAAACGGACCGGTCGTTTTTGGACGTGAGGACGTTCCAACGCTGAGAGACTTGGATCGCTTACATGGTCTGTTTTTCACGCGGAAATGCAAATGGAACTGCCCAAATATTGACATTCTCCCTTATCACTCTCGCTCAATGATATACGCGGAACATGAAGATAATTAAGGTGCTCCAAATCGTCCACGAATTATTTTGCCATCAGTAGATGGCATTGAAGTCTCAAATGATTTCAAGCTCTTTCATGTTAGTGTACATGATCAGACTCGAGTACCCCAGAATGAATGTCATTATTGCGTTCGTGAACGCATTATATGCTCCAACTTCTTTCGGGATCTTTCATGATTTTCTATGCAAAATACTTTTGGCGATTTTATTGTAATTACATTTGTTTTATTTGGCTTGAAGTGAAATTTGTCCATGCAGAATGTCCATTGCCGATGTCTTGTAATAATACCTGCGAATTCGGTTCACATATAAAAGTGTTCTAATTCCCAGTACTGTTTCTTTAGTAAAGTTATTGAGAATATCCTATTCCAGGATCTGTGGGGTCGGGTGTTATCAACCATCTATGTACCCGGTTATTTTGTGGGAAAAATTTATATGATTTCAGCTTATAGGATTTCAAATGCAAGACTGTATAATTGCACTAAATTTGTACTTCGAATCACCAGTTTGATGTCTGTATTTCAGTTGGGAGAGAGAAAATGAACCGAATTGTCACAATTATACTGATGGTTTGATGGGTCGGGATGTACGAGGAATATCAATACATTCATATTGAACTGTATCAGGTCTATCATGGGCAGGTAAACTAATTCCATCGGGTTTCGAAGATAGGTTGTATCATCCCTGGTTTGGAAGCGCTCAAAATAATCCTGTCAGATCACCGTCAACCATCTCTAGGTTAGGTGAAATCGATCTACAATAAACGGGCACTGTGTTCAACTGAAGTATACTTTGTCTTATAATAGTTGTATCTAGGGCTACAAAGTCTTCTTGGCTTCTCGAAGCCGAATCGGAAATATACACATTTGGAAATACAAATGACAACTCCAGTGTCACCAACGACCCAGAGTACAAATATTTAGCCTGTGTAAAAACGCAGGTCGTCTGGTGACAAAATAATTCTATAATGTGATCATTGTATGCATATATTCTGATAATAGCAATGTCTTAATAAATTATCCAAAGACTGTCCACCGAATATGCATTGACTAAGTTGCTAAAATCGTCTACGAATCTATACTTTCCCCTGCGAATATGGCACAGAAATTGTCAATAACATGAACGTAGATTATATGAGTGCCCCAAAACGAATGACATTATTGCACACGTACATGACTTAGGTGCTTCCATTTCTTCACAAGGTAGTCGCTTGCAGATACTCTAATAATCCCAAGGTTATCTATGGAGTAGGTAGGTGACTAAGGTGCTCTAAATTATCTACGAAGGCTTTCCCTTGCGCAGATGATATAGGGGTACCAGTGATTTTGGAATGTAGATGATATGAATGCCGAAAACGACTGGCATGTTTGCATGGACCACACATTAACTTCTGTGCAATTCTCGCACACGTAGATGACTAAGGTGCTCGATATATTTTCGAGGTGATTCAGTACATGATTACAGATTGCAGTGTTAATACGGTTTTTTTGGATATGTGGCAAAATGCAACAGCTGTGACGAAACGCATTGAGTCTGCATGCAGTATCAACGTTTTGTGACGAAATGCGAAAGTTGTGTCAGAGCTTGCTAATTGGGAATTTCGATTACAATAATTGTTCGCATCCGTCAGTAGCAGAGAGAGTTTATTACAGTTATAAACGAGTTAAGACGTACATGCTAAAGCAATTTTTGCGTAAATTAAGTTTAAGAGTTGAGATAGGGCTGAAATATCGAGAGAACTGTAAAATATCGTTAAAATTGTTCATAGTTTTTATTCATGGCGAAGTATTGTATACATTTATTTGACTTCGTCGATCGCTAAAATCAGGACAACTTCTCAAAACACTAGTTGCTGCACTAAAATCCAGCTTCGGTAAACATATTAGAGTCATGTATACTATCGGCACATTTGTGTAAAACCAGAATCTAGAATACAATCTCGGTAGGTAAACAAAGAGGAACCGAGTTCCGCATATTTGTTGTCATCACGGCGATGGCCCCACATATAAACATATACATTTGATTTATTTATTTTCTTCGCAAAGACTGTATGATAAATAAACATGAGCAGTGTGACTAACGTCACAGGACCTACGAAGTAGGGCAGGCATTGGGAATGCGACGCGCACTGAAGTTTTGGACCCCACAAGTTGAAATCCTGCCAATATTAAGAAGTCAGAATCATAAGTGATTTTCACCAAAATCACCAGAAATTTTCATCAAAAGTAGGTCAGCTCAGAACTTGCTGGTAGCCGTCCCCTAATGCACCTTCATGCCAAAAATCAAGGTTCTAATGTCAAAGGTTCTCCTGACTTTGCCGACGAAAGGATTTGGATGGACTGACTCGCTGACTCACTCATTACCGGACAATTTGCAAATGAGAGCCTACTTCGTAGGAATAAATAAAGTATAATGTGAAATAAAATAGGTTTCATTCGCTTTTATCTGCAGAAAAGCTTAATTTTTGACGAAATAAAAAATAATTGTTCTGGTACCACACATGAACGTCACTTTGAATTCATCTATGAGAGAGAAAGAGGGAGTTAAATTTAACGTCGTGTTCACCAATATTTTAGCTATATGGCTACGAGCAATAGAAGCTCTGTCTAAGCTTAACAACGAGATAATTCGACGTTCCAACCCACGTCTTAAGACGTTCACGCAACATCTTAAGATACACCGACTCAAGATTACGCCAGCACCGCCCAAACAATAATGGCAGAAGAACTGATCAATAATCAATCACTGAATCGTACGGTATAATAAATAAATCGACCTAAGTTACACTCGTAGGGTGCTAAGCTACTCCCGTATTTCAACACAGACAATGTTTTCTTAGAATTATTAATCTATCTCTCTCTCCCTCTGCCATGTGGCTATAATCTTCAAATTCTCCGCATCCGTTTCTGGATGACGCTATTCTGGAAGACCGATGCATATTTGGAAGAAAGCTGCCAGTTGATATATATTCAAGTGACCGTGACTGGCCTGTATGTCTTTAGTTCAACGCTCGTTTTTATTTTGTCTGTTTTCCCACTTTTCTCGTCAATCTGCAAATTCAAGAAGAAACAAAAACAAGCGTCAGTTCGACATCCTATAGTCAGCCATCGTTCACAAAAACGTCTCGATATCATGAACTACGAATCATATTTGCCGGACAATATTAGTACCGATATATTACGTGATACAAACAATTCAGTAAAGTACAGATTGCAATAATACTACGAAATTTAGCAAAGAAATGCTATGAAATGAATACTATGCATTCGTTTCTGAAAACAATAACAAATGCTCTAATCGGGTTCATGTGTGTTGTTGTTAAAGTTTAATGACCTGTTTGTTTATTTTCACGATTATTTTTCAATTATTTAGTTGTTTTTGCTTGAGCTGGATAAGCAAAGTTTTCGTAATGTGTTCGCGATTATCTCTCTATCTTTGTAATATTAATTTTAATTCTAAGGTAAAGCTGTTAAATTTTTTATTACTAAGGTGGTGGCCATTTTCAAGTGTCGAATTCTTCGTTTGAGGTCCAAAAGACCTCATGGTAAATTCCAGCAAAGGGGTATAACTCCTATACTCAGTTTTACTATTTATTTCAGTTTTCATGGACGTCTAGAATCAGTTTTGAGATTTTTGTTGCTATTTTCAGTAGCAGCTTGGTACACTGTTATTGAAGAAAGTGACATCAGTGCATTTTTTCCATTCTTTATAATATGCGGGTTTGTTACATGCGTTATTGAACAGCCTATTGTTATTGTTTATAGTATTAGTCTTTTAGCTTGTCACCTTGCAAGAATCCAAACTCTGATGGCCTCTGTACCGAAATTTTCGTCGCCACGGCTCGGGTAAGCAACAACATAGACTATCCCACAGTGGTACGATGTATTTCAAGTCCACTTCATTGTCGGTGCTACAACCTCCTAAATAAAAAACAAACAAACAAACAAATGATTCTCAGTCCTATATTAGAAAAGGTTCCTATTGGGGAAAAAGTACCGACAGAATGCTCCGCGAAGTATGCGATTGAGACACTGCAACAATTACTCATTTATAATTATGTGTGTCACGATTTAACAGTGTTGCGAACTGTTCTATTTTCAATTATGCGTGTAAATTTTTCATTCATTCATTCTTCAGATATTCGGATGTACTTTACATCGCTTCCGCATTAAGCTGGCAACCAGCTTCCTGAGTAAATCGATATAGTTGGAGATTGCATGCGACTGAGACGTTATCATACAACGCGAGGTTGACGGGAATTACGGTTGGAATTGCTTTTCCCCTCATTTTGTATCGTAATGTAATCGTCCGTCGACGCTGTTTTGCGTCACTTTTGATTGCGGGCTTTTATGCAGTAAAACTTTCGCATTAATTCTCGACTGAAAAGCAGCTTCACGTACAGGACCGAAGAAATGAATTCTGGTCTTCATAAATGTAACAGTTGGTGGAGAAAGTTTCAACATCCCATACCCTTTTAACCGGCGGAATAACTTTACAAATGTTTGCGGGTTGTAGAATGTTGTAGAATCACATGATGGTCAGCGGGCCAATCTCGGAAAGATATGCACCCTTAGCCATATAATAATAATAATGATTAATTTTCTGAATGGCGATAACTAATAGAAGAGAAATACGATCTTGATAGTGATAATCATTCATTTAATGAGTGAAACATCGCGCAAAATAAAATATTCCCACTTTATACAGAAGAAACGGGTCAAGCGAGGCAGTATTAATAGAAAACAAGTTCTTATTCAGAGCACATATCTGTGTGGCCGGACGCCGACCAAGCGCTTCATTCTCCACCATGTTTACCAGTCACACAAATACAATCGCAATGATTTGTACAGAGGTCGAGCCTAGGGAACGAGACGTCCAGCGGAATCTCACCACATACAGACAACAATTCAACGAAACATAGAAAGGGTGCTGGAAAAAGATGCCGGTGTACTGACGAGAAGTCGTTTGACCTCACAGGCAAATAGTTTGAATGCCTCCTGTGATGATTTGTATCACAGCCACGCTTTTAGTATAGCTATTCATGTGTCCATCTTGAATGCCATGACCACACGGCCCCTATCACCGGCTTGAGCGATGATGTAATAACCCTATAAAGTCATCTGCTGGAAAATGATGAATTATGAGACCGTTAGATAGAAGAAACGGCTCAAAGTGAGGGAGTATTGATACAATGCTAGTTCTTACTCTGAACACATATCTGTGAGACCCGACGCCGATCAACTACTTCATTCGAACCTAGCGTGTCAAATCACGATTTCCTTTTGCAATTTTCAATGATTTTCTGGTTTTTGACACATAGTGACCTTGGTCGTTAACCTTGACCTGAATTTCGCTACGCGTATCACCGTGTCACCACTTACAAAAAATACACTCATAGAAAGAAAACTGCCACAGATATAGACCTGCCACGAATAGATGGATGTACGGCAGGAAATCGCCGTCTCCCTTTTTGTAAGAATGACCACTGTTACCTCATCGATTGTTAGTCAAAATGCACATAAACACAACTTGACATCATCCACCACGTACTAATAATTCCAAGCGAATTATTAGAGAGAGAATTAAGGTTTAACGTCGCGTTCAGCAATATCTCAACTCTATAGCGACGATCAAACAAAATTCCAAGTATTCAAGTTAATAACTTAGCCATCCAACACATTAAAACATACAAACATTAAAACTTATGCCACAAACCGATTTCTCTGAAATAATCTAAGATACAATCTTCTTTCATACGATTAAAAAGATCTTCAAAAGTAGTTGCACGACAAAAAGAATCTCTTACAATCTTAAAATCGATAAGAATATGTTTCACAGTGAGATCTTCATGGCATGAAACATACTTTTGAATTGACTCTTCTTTTTAGTAAATGTTCGTGAGTTAATCGTGTATGACCGATTCTACCTCGCCTGATCATGGCTTGATCCAAACGTTTAAAGCTGTTCAGATGACTATAGCCTAAAGTTTTTTTAACTCGTGAAGTTCATTATTCACAGCATCCCATGAAGATTGAAACAGCGTTCTCACATACGTACAGATAGAGGGTCTGAAATCGCTACATGGGATTCCAACAGGATCACCCTCATTGTCTGGGGCTGCCTATTAGATATCTGTTTATTGTATAACTCTTACCTGTCATAATGCTTACAACAACCGCTATGACAACACAAGTTATCATTCCAATTGGACCAAAATATTGGTAGGAAATGGAATAAAATGTTGACATCCAGGGTCTGAAATGAGTACAGGTTCAAATACTTATTTTGGTCTCAATGTATAATTGAAGTACGTTTATTGCCATACGGATGTCAAACCAAGATAATGCTTCTTTCTGTTTCTTTCCAGTCTTAATTAACAAATTTACAAGTTACCGCATAGGTGTGTAACCATTGAAAGGCCAGTATATATACATATCATGGGTGATCTTTTAAGAATAAAATATTACTCACAAATTTTCCATTTCTGTAGTAGAATTCAAACCTGCCACAGTTGAAGGACTGACGTTCAATGCTGCAGCTGTGGCGTTAAACGTTTGGTTTAAGTAACAATTCTGAATAGAACCTGGTGGGAGATATGATGTTTTCTGGGTGAACGATGAAAAACTGGAGCCCAGTGACAGCCAGATACTCAGAGCGAATGAAAATATTCCACCTGTTAAAGCTCCCTGTCGTGAAAAATAGTCAAGAACACAAAGCATATGTTATATTGCCCACCCGAACAGATTCCCTTCCCTCCTTTCTATCCGTATCCAGATTGAAATCATGCGAAACACTAAAAAAGACACTTCATCGATCCCTTTCGTCGCTACTTCAATACGAAACGAGTATATATCATGACGAAGGCTTCGTTTTCATTAGGCGGGAGAAGGTGGGGCGTTTGCTCGTCGAATTGTTCCGCCCGTTGTGGAAAGGTGTCAAGGAGGATCTTATTGGCAAAGGCTACAGGTTGTGCTTGTCTTGATTTGTCATATTATACATACCACAGAATTTGTGAAAGGAAACAAACAACCAGCAAGAAATATCCCAGTCATTGGCCCAGTGATGGATCCCAGGACACTATATGAAATCTGTTCGAAGGAAAGGAAACAAGACACATCCACATTGTATTCTTTTTAAAATCACTGAACCTTGTTTAGTATTTCCCTCCTTTGGCGGAGCGACTTTTTGTCTACCTAGATCTAGTCACTGCGCGAAAGCCTCAAGTTTCCAATTCCGGATACTCCCCAGGAACCTATTTGGAACTGTGTCCCTACAGTTTCCAAACCAGTTTCCAATAGGTTTCCGGAAATGGAAACTTGCGTTTTCACGCAATTAGTGTTTGTCATTCAGTATTCAGCCGACGTCGGCGACCCTAATAGGTACCCACATCTATTGTCAATGTGACCAACTCAAATAACTTTGTGCAGCGGAAATGCATGACATCACTTTATTGTTCTGTTGTATCCTCTAATACTGTTCATCTGTCTGGTCGCCACAATAGAAATACTTCATCAACAGAGTGGAAAATGTCGAAAACCATTTGTTAAATACATACATGTATTCTTCAAAACCCAACAGATATATGACTTTGATCAATCGAGAGCAAACTAATTTGACATTAACCAGATGGCACAACAATATGGTTGATATAGGTTTACCAGCCAGCATCGCTTCAAACGTTTACAAAGCTAAAGCTATTATGTCTTTGTAGTTGTCGCTGTTTTAGTTAAAAAGCTCTTTTTCCCTTTTGATCAATCTTGAATGTTTCTTTTATATTTGTAAAAACCAACAGGTATTTCCACAATATATTTATGATATAAATTTTCAGTGTTTAAATTTTCATTTCGGAATCTCAAATACATATATTATTTTGGTTCCGTTTAAGAACCATGCAGTTACACCCCTCAATTTTTTCCTAAATGTCTTGCTGCCTGTTTGTGTTTATAACAAAAAAAATCTATATTATTTGATCTTGTAACTGATACAAACGGTTTGTGTTTATAAAAGAAAAAATATAATTATCTGGACGTTGAAATTCATATAAACTTAAAAAAAGTGACCATGTTTCAAGGAAATATGTTTTCGATGAAGATGTGACCGTGACTGTGTATGTCAAGGTACTTGGATCAGCCTAGAAAGAGAAGTGAGCCACAATTTGCTTTAAATATGATTTTTATTTATACTTTATACTTAAACATGTTTCAGGATTTATTCTGTTATGAAATAACCAAATGTGATTCTGCTTTTCCATGTAGATGTAGCTATATATTTATTTTATCCTGATTCATCGTAAATGGTGATTATAAACGTATGTTCTGATTCGTGGGGTTTGAAAACAAAAGCAGCTTCAAATCAGTGACATTTCATTTCGCCATTCGATCTCATGATCATAATGTTGTGAACAACAACTACATGTATGTTGGACGAAGGACAAAGGTCAAACAACATGGCACTCAATTAGAGTGAGTAGGATTTTAACGTCGCTTTCAACATTTCTCAGTCATAAAGTGACGAACCAGTCACATTATCGTGACACCAACTGGCCCTTGATCTATCCTCTTCCTGCTCAGCGCCAAAAGAGGAAAATACAAGTTCCATCGTTTAATTCCTTGGTATGACTCAGACCTGGACCAAACCTGGGATATGTCGCTTGCAAGGCGAACACTCCACCGCAAGGCCACCGGCGTGCATTTGGTTAGAAATTGCGATGCATTTTCGAAAACAGTAGATTGATTGTTATCCGAAAGTTATATAACCTAATTGTATAATTGAAATATATACCTAAAATACCTCAAACGCGGCTCAGACCTTGAAGATGAAATAATTCCTGAACAACTAGACACAGGTCTTCAGGGTCTAATACATATTGAACACAGTGTAAGGTTATATAAGTCATAGCAGAAAAGGTGCGAAGCTACATCATATACGAACAATTGCAAAAAAGAAACTATCGTCATAACCGTCAGGAAAGGCGCTATCCAGAGAGTGGTCCCCACGGAATGTCACGCTCTCTGAGTGTTTCATCATTGAAAACTGTTGACAGCTTCTGCCGTGCAGGGAATTCGCCTAATTTTATGAATACTATGATTTATCCTTTTAATCTGGTGCTAATGTTATTACATGTATATGGATTAGGTCTTTGGATTATTGGACGTGAAAATTCTTTAATGGACGACGGCTGAATATTGAATGACGGATTAGATGCTTGTATTTTTGCTGAAATAGATATTAAATAATAAAATGAAATTAAATGATACTAGATAACGACAATAATAATTCGGGTGATTTGGTATAATGGGATACTCATACACTTGGTTTATGTGGGTTTCGAGACGGCCTTGGCCTATTTTGTTTTCGGTGTTTGATATTGTTTGTGATTTTACCTGGACATAATTCACTTCCAAGAAAGGCGTGTGATTATCTAGTAAGTTACTCTTGATCTTTGCACGAATCCAGGAACACATATTACGGTTTCTTATTTGCTAACATGGCCGTTTCTTACGTCTGACGCTCGTGAATGACTAACGGATGGATTCGCACAGCCATCGTATCATCACAGCTCTTCGATTCCTGTACCCGATTCAGAAACTGGTGTCTTTGTATGTTACCGTTTACCAGAGGACAGCGGGTTCCTAAACATGTATATTCAGTTGTCTACGGATATATCGTTTTTGAAAACGAATTAATATTGTGATGTGATGGGGTTTTCAACAAGCAGTTCAAATGATCCAAATTTACAAAAGCTGATTGCGAATACATGGAAGTGACCTGCGAGCCTTTGCCCGTCCATGCACCTTAGCGATCCTTTCTCGGTCATGGAAACATTGAGAGGAAACACTTTGGAAATATCCAGCTTTTCCTATCAGCATCATTTTAAAAATATTTGCAAGCCACTGAGTTGCCAGATTTTTATTGATAAGAAATTGAAAAAATCAGTCCAAAACAAACTGCAGAAAATGAAGTGTATTGAATGTTACATGTACATCATCCTGGCGTCATATGTCATTTTTTAGTTCTCTTTAAGCTCTGATTCCAAAACGAAACCAAAATTATACCATAAGATTTTGAGATTCCGGAATGTCTGGCCTGGAATGGGGCGTGAAATTTTGCCTCCCCTTCCCCACACACACTTTAAGTGAACTTTTTCTGAGCTTCAGAACTAAGAAACCTGGAGAGTTTATATTTTAGAAGTTGCAGCGTATCACGTGCTGGGTAATTTTTAGCCTATTCGCAGAACCCTCTGAACAAATCTTCACGAGTAAATTCAAGATGACGATTAAATCTACCTGGCCTGAGGGGGGGGGTGGCACTTTCCGCCCCCCCCCCCTGTTGGTTTTTTGCTTGTATCTCCGGAACGACAAAAAAATCGAGAGCTGAAACTCCGTGGCTTTTTCGATTATCATATTGGGGTCATTTTGAGCCTATTTGCATGAGCAAAGGATCATGGGCAAAATCAAAATGGCGGCCATGTGGGGGTACCAGAAAAGTGATGTTTTCGCTATTTTTCTTCAAAAATTACGCAAAAAATTCAACATGTTGATTCAACGCGATTCTATGCATTTTTCTGAAACAGATATCTTAGCATCACCGAAAAACCACCCCCTGATTTGTTCCCCCTCCCTCCCTTCCCCCATTAACCCTACCAGGCCTGGGGGAGGGGAGGCCAAAATGCCCCCCTACCAAACTTTCTGCCATATCTCCGGAATGCCAAAAAATGGAGAGCTGATACATTAGTGACATTATAGGTCATCGTATTGGGGTCATTTTAAGCCTATTTGCATAACCCCACGAGCAGAGGATCACGGGTAAATTCAAAATGGCGGCCATGTGGGATACCAGAAAAAATGATGTTTTCGTCATATTTCTTCAAAATTTTTATTTTTCTCTACGGAAAAGTGAGTAAAACTTATTTTATTTCATATCAGATTAATATTTACTCATTTATCATGCAGTTTTTGCGAAGAAAAAACAAAAGTAAAAAAATTCGACGATTTTGACAGAAAAATCGTCCAAAACTGCGCTTTTTGAAAATGACGTCACAGTGACGCCATCATGGCGGCCATCTTGGACTTTTTTTTACATTTTCTTGTAGAGCTTGACCCAAAGATATAGTGTGGTAAGTTTCAGCCCTCTAGCCTTAGTGATAGCGGAAATATATAGGGGGGATGCACTTTCCGCCCCACCCCCCGCAGGCTGCGGTACACCCAAAATCGCCAAGGCCAGATAGGGTTAACCGGGTATGACAAAAATGGCAGCTTGGCCACTGTTCTTCTAGTCTTTAGTTTTATTCTTTTGGGGCTAAAATTGCTCAAAAGTATTTTATTTCATATCACATATTATTTTTCACTTTATTTATCAGTTTATGCGAAGAAAACTGCATATATGAAAAATTCGAAAAATCAGCTAAATTATTCGGAAAAAATATATTTTCCTGAAAAATGACGTCACTTTAACATCACCAAAGCGGCCTTTCTTGGATATTTCTGCATATACGGGTAGAGCCTGACTCCTAGATATAGTGTGGCAAGCTTTATCTCTCTGGACTTAAGGATAACGAAACTATTTAGGTATTGATGAAATTATCCACATTCCTAAACTATAAGTTATTTTGTACTATGGTTGCCATGGAAACAAGGTGTTTTATCAATATGCCCCAGTATGCCAAGTGGGCACCCTTCGGTTTCGTTATCGGCATGGTCCGTAGATCTAAAAATCATTAAAGCCGATTGTGGGACCTCTAGCACAAGGCTCACCCCTTTGGCTACCGGACTACGGTTGATCATTTTCAGTCCATCACTGCAATAATCGTTACACAAAACAAACCTTTTAACATTGTCAAATGCCTTCTTTCCAAAGTTACTTTTCTTCCAAATAAATAGAAAGAACATGGAATAATCAATGAGGTAAATACTATGGAGTAAAACAATAGACGGTAATAGATATGTATAGTTCGATATCAGTCTGACGATCTGAGTTTTTCCCATAATAAACAGATTTTTTTGTTCCATTTTACGATTGTGTTTTGACTTTCATTTCTGTCAGTCTAGTTTTCTACAATATCTATCGCTCTCTGAGAGTTACTAAACAAAATGCCGAGAATCATGAGCCTTCTTGGATCTAAAGCCCAATCCATTTTACCCACTTTTCTTTTACAACACTTCATGTTCCCTAGCCACATTCTCTCAATTTTTGCTTTATTTATTTGAAGACCTGAAAATATTGCAAAATCTGCCTCATTTAAGTCATGCTCATCCCTGAAGTATAATGTGGTTTCGTCTGCGTATTGTGAGACTAATAATGCTTTTGTCGTGTTTATAAAGGGAACTTGGATGCCTTTAATTATAGGTGTCGGTCATATATTGATTGCCAACACTTCTACTGCTGAAATATGCAGCTGTCCGAACAGTGTTAGAGTGGTAATAAGAAATACCAGTACAACGCTCAGTCTCTTTCGTTACCAACGAAAAGTGAGTTAATTATCAATTCGCTATCTTTTGGCATAATTACCTGCTGCAGAGGACCTCCGATCAGCATAATGAGAAAGGCGATTCCAACAGAGAACCCACCAAACACCAAAACTGGGAAAAGAAATTAATTCGCAAAATGCTGTAATTATTGAAACCTATCATGAGGAGTCTCCAAATACTTGTAATTCTTCTCGCCTTTGCAGTTTAACCATACCAATGCATAATTAATCCAGCTCTGATTTTCTACATTAGATTTATCGTTCCATTGATTTCGGATACATATTTTTTTGACTTATGCTTTTAACCCATGATCACAAAAATGTTGACACTATATTAGCTTGTACATCTTGAGAAATAATCAAGAATTTTGAACAATAAATGGAACGAATTTTAATCTGCCAGGACAAATCTATGAATTCAAAGGATATATTGTTCTCAAAGGCCCGGTTGCGGGAATGGGAACACTGATTAAATGTCCATTCCAAAGGAGGCGACGAACAATATGCGATGCATTTTTTTATTCAGTAGACTACTAAATCAGTGATAACAGAATATAATGTGGGTGGGGTAACGTATCGAGATACTGAACTACCATACCCACAACTTTCGCCATGATGGTTGCTTTCAGTTCAGATACACCTTTCATATGGGGCTTGAGGAAATCGGTCCACACCATTGCTGATATACTACTCAGAGCAGAAGATAACGTGCTGCAAGAATAGCAAAATAACATGAATAGCAACCAGGAAACAACGAAAGCCTGGACGGGAAGCATTTTGATTTGAGCTTCGATGATTTTGATTTTCAAGATAATCTATACCTATACGGGCAGTTCACCAGAACTTACAGTATTCAAACCAAAACTATTAACTGTCAGTTGGCACTGCCTAAGGGCCATCCCTAACCCGCTCTGGCCTGGACGATTTGAGTTGTATCGCAGCCGGGGTGGGAGGAAGGGAGGGGGGGGGTGCGGAAGTGTCCTCTATATATTTTCGCTATTCCCAAGACTCAAGTGATGGAACTTACCACATAGTATCTTTGGCTCAAGCTCTACCCGAAAATGTAAAACTTTTAACTTACAAAATGTAAAAATAAAAAAATAAAATAGAGAATAATTAGTTTTGCCTAAATAAAATACTTTCTAGTCCTTTTAGGCCAGGAAAATATGAAAAAATGGACAGAAAAGGCTGAAAACACGACTTTCTGTGTCACCACATGGACGCCATTTTTAATTTACTCATGATCCTCTGCTCTGGGAATAGGCAAATATGCCCCAAATGACCCCAATATGGCAAGCCTCAGTTCCCTCGGGCTTGTCGTCTCGGAGCAGCAGAGAAAAGGTCACTATGGGGGCAATTTTCGCCCCCCCCCCCGTCCCCCGGCCATGTAGGGTTAAACAATCCAGAATCTCGGCCAGGTAGGGTTAAACAATCCAGAATCTAATACTAGTTGAGCTTACGAATCTATATGAATTAGGATATAATGTTTTCAGTGATAAACTGAAAGAGACATAACTCTGTGAAAGAAATGCCTAGGGCATTCGGAAATGTCACATGCACATCGTCGCTTTCTACTTGAACAGTAATGCCTATTCGGACAAGAGGGGGTTATCGAGGACAATATATGTTCTGAACAAAATGCGATAATCCCGATTTAAATGATGCATCAAATGCAGCTACAGCACGCAACATGCGTTACGGTCGCATCAGTTTGGAGAACATTGTGCCGTCATTACTTTAGTAAGCTTCGGATTTCATCCCTGAAAAAAATTAACTGAACTTACTTCGGCTAAATAACGGTAAAAAATAGCATATAGGATACTATCAACACTGGAATTGTCCGTTTGTGGCTGGCTGGGGATCAGATCCGTTCAAGCGGAACGCCTGTCAATTTCTCCACTGTGCTCCCTGATTGATCTAGGTGGTAGCCAAGCATTGGCCTGAAATTCAGTGGTCACTGGTCAGATATTTTTTAGATGGATCAATTTGTTTTCGAATGGTTTGTACTTTGAAACAACACCTTAAGATCAACGACAGAGTTGAACTGGGACCATTCGAGACGAGAACCAGTATTACTAGATTATCGAGGAAACCATTAAAGTGATCGCCCCGAGAACATTAGACATTATACGTACCTAAGAGAAGCACTAAAAAGTGACGCTAAAAATAATCCAGGAAGTCCGGGTAAACTCTTAAACAGCTCCATCACGACGTATGGCACAACCTAAGCAATACAAAATTACGCCAGACTGAAAGAATAGGAACGAAAGATGCAGTATCCAGTAAGCACTCATTATTCGTAGAGCATTTCGCATCTACAATCGAAATGCATTTTCCTCGTAATCACTTAATTCCAATCAGCCATACAAAACTGACACAAGCTACAACATGAGTGCCAGGTCCGAGGTTCAGTAGCCAGCCCTCGTCCATCAAGAATTCCCGTATCCAAAATCGATATACTGTATTCACATGAGACTGTTTTCTATTGCGAAGCACGTACCCAACAGAAATGAACACAAGTAAATTTCTCAAGTGAAAGCCTCAATCATTCCGGTAAGATATCATGATGTCCCTCGAGTCAGATCAGTCAGACTTGTCATGATCGTTTCAAAAAATCTGTAGGATATATTCATCTGAGTAGCCAGAAACGTTTCCATCAAGCCATGCTCAGGCGATGTAGAATCGGCCATACCCGATTAACTCAGGAACACTTGCTAAAAAAAGAACCAGCCCCAAGGTGTATTGATGCTACGAAGATCTCACAGTGAAACATATTCTGATCGACTGCATATTAAGGTTGTAAGAGATTATTTTTATCAAGCAGCTACCTTAGAAGATCTTTTTAGTCGGGTAAAAGAAGACTGTATTTGTGTTAATTACTTCTGGATTGCTGGGTTGTTGACTCTTTTTCTGTTAGAATACTTGAAATTTTGTTTGATCGTAGCTATATAGCTGAAATATTGCTGAACGCGACATCAAACCTTAATTCCCTCTCTCTCTTTTATAATGAACTCCCCAGTGAGTATCTGGTATCCCAGCCACTCAGCATTCACTACATATAATTGTAACGCCAGGTATCGTGTACGTGCGATCATACTTTGTGCGATACATGTATTTATCGCCAAATTGATCAACTCAAATCGAGGGCTATTATTTGTATAGTTTTCTCAACCCACTTTTGTTTTAAATAAATTTGTTTATCCAGTCGGGATATGCATACGCATGTCCTTCCGGTGTATCAAAAATGTATTATTCTGAATCGATGTGAGAGCTATCCCTTTTCTTGGTATTGAGATTCCGATGTAAATATGATGTACGATTTGAGTTCTCGGGTGTTTCCTGTTTTGTGCAGTGAAGATGGAAGACACAGACAGGACGCTGACATAATGTAATAAAGACAATGGTATTACAGTGTTTGACATCACATTATCAAGTTGCTGTTGCTTCTCAGCAAAATGCATTGAAGCAACGGGAACTGGTACCCACCCAACCATCCGCTCCTGTATGGTGTTTCCTATATAGAGATTATCCAAACCAGGACATCAATCCTAGGGTAGAAGATATCTAACCCTGAGAATAATGAGCCAATGTGGTCAATAAGGTCTCGATGAGGAATAGTATTATAGGGAATCCAGGATTCTCTATGACCATTATTCCTTATCCAAATGAATTGTCAGGTCTTTCACTTAGAGACGTGCACACGCGTAGGTAACGTGGTACATTTTGGATGAGTTCCGGCCAACGTCATAAAATAACACTGGAGTCCATGAGAATTTTTTAACCTAACTTTTGCACTCACTCATATGAATCTGACGACATCATGAAGCATGTTGTGCTTCATACAAATCCCATAACGCCAAACGACCGGAACTCACCCAGTAGGTCACGTTACAACATTCAAAACGTCCGCATTAAATTCGGGATATAACCATCATTAGATGTTTTTGCCGGAAACGTGTTAGATAACACTGATATCATGAGACTCCTTTCATTTCAGTGGAACATGATGGTACGTACTTGATTTGTGTTGCTGATCTGTTTAGCCCCATAAGGGTCACATTCCGTGTGGGCAAAGTAGGCGTATGATACAACTCCCTCCAAACAAGCCAGGGTGCCGAACATGATATAGCCAGGCATCACCAACAAAACCATTCTAATGAAATTGATATAAAGTGACGAAAAATTGTATAACCGGGATATTTTGACCAATTTATACTGATACAGATTTCCGTCCCATTTATATTCTATATAGTAATGGGGGAAGGGCGAGGGATGATGGAGGATATTTCATTTTTCATCCACTCAGCGAATATAATCAAAAATCCAATCGCGCAAGATAAGAAATATATGATTGAAAATCAGTCCAAAAATACCTAAATTAATACAGGACGGGTTAATAGCGAGTATGAAAATCTTAGGTGGATGCATTTCCATGCAGCTTTTTTAAAACCTTCTGTAATTTTTGTTTCATTTCAAGAGTCACCAGATACATTCAACACCTGATTTTGTTTTTCAAATAATGGTAATATATTCCCGAAAATAATTATAATTCCTAGGACTCTAATTTGTCATAAGGGACAGCCGTTTCCCAGCAAAATTTGTAGAACCAGCTGTGAATCAAAAGTAATATTGCATTTGCGCATTCTTCGAAATAAATACGATGCAAATTTTCACGGGTTGAATATATTCATCTGGTACAGATACGTGGTGCAACAGTTTGAAGTGAGCGAATTATTGTTCATACAAAGGTAAAACATATATATACCTTATTACTTGATTAATGATACTATTGCAACACTAAACTCACATTTTGGCCTCTCTTAAAGTTTCCATGGATACCACTCTTTGGACTGTTGATTGGTTGAAGCCAATAGAGAGATTTCGGATCATGTTTCCCACCACTAGGGTCCAGAAGGTATGACGGATAGTTGGGTCCAGGTTGAAGCTAGTTGATGAGAAAGACGCATATCACATATAATATTGACAAACTCTAAATCAGTTCATACCGTAATATGATTTGGAAATTAAACGCATTGGAGATGGAAAAACAACATCGATGCCATACAATGTTGACGACACGAACGATTATATTGCCACATACAGTGGAAATACGTCGTCAAGGTGATGTGAAACATGAATTGAATTGGATTGAATTGAATTTATTCACCAAACATACAGCAGATATACGAATATACAGGATATCAAGATAAAATAGCATTAGCCGCATATGAGGCGGGAGTAAAACTCCAGGGGCTCCAGGGGGCTTGTTTTATTCCGTATTAGCTAGAGTAGATGTTCATGGTATACAGCGAGAGGAGTATGGAAAGTTGCAATACAGTTTTCGATGTTATAATATTTACACTAGCAAGGTGAATGAAACGAATAGCTTACTCGAAAAACTTTACACGTCCCCCTTCCTGATTCAGACGCCACATCCGCTCGATGCCGCCGACCTTAATGGTACCCTCCAATGTAAAAGCGGTAAATATATTGACATATAAATATTTTAACAAAAGTCCTGAATTGATTTTCAAATATGACATCTATGTTCATTATTCATAATACATGTAATCTGGGTAAATCTTACACATCGTCACACGAGCTGTAACGCATCTGTGTTGTCATTCCTGTGTGGTTTCGTACATAATTTCGGCAGTTGTTTCACGTAACTTCGTGGCAGTCGTGAAACAATAGAATCAAGGTTTTGATGGCTAATCGATTGCGGATTTATTTTTCAATGTTGAAATCGTCAGTGCTGTTATATAAACCCATTTCAGCGAAGAAGTTGCTAAGCTTTAAGATTTAACATCGAGGATATTTGGTATGATTAAAATAGTTAACTAATAATCTATATCAACCTACCATTATGATGAATGCCAAGATCCCGGTAACCATGATAACAAATTGTAGAACGTCCGTCCAGATAACAGCCTTGATACCACCCTGTGAATAAACAATTGGAATATTCTCTGTCGCCTACCATGTAACTATCAATGACGGTATGTTTGTTAAATTATGGAAGATTATTCGCTTTCACTTAATCACGTATGGTCATCGTGTATACTACAGCATTGTAAGAAAGTGTATGACTGCAATGGTCTACCATAAATTTGATCGCATTCGTCGAAGAATATCTTATCCTTTTGTGCCTGACTTTACTGTCGATTACAGGGGATTGGCCACGTCTCCGCTGGTATTCGCAAGTTTGGAACTTCAGTTTATCAATGAATATTAAAGAAGAACGTCACGTTTCCCCAACGTAATGTTACTCACTTTGTATGGTAGGCAAAATTCGTTGCGTTGAAGATATACCTATGTGTTGAAATTTTGATTAGTCACCAACTGAACGCCCTGAACAATATCTAGGCGAAGAATCGAGCGCTGAACGGAGCCCTTCTGTGGCATTTTGGGGTTTTATTTCCAGCTTCACTACTGTTTCAACAAATTCGCAAAACGGAATTTTATTTGACGAAGTGTTTGTAATAACAAAAGTGTGTTAGATTTTAACTGATTTGAAACCCCCATTCATCGGTGTCTTTGGTGCATGACAAAACGCGGTTCGTTAAGGTCCTTGATGGGTGACCAAGTAAATAGATTCAGTCTTATTTATACTTAAGCTGGCAGGTGGTACAGTCACAAATTCCATCACAAATACAGTGCTAGACTGTGAGACTGGAAGTGCGCTGAGATCTGGGTTACGGCCACAAACAGCGGAGACTTGTCAGGGTTAGCTCGTCACGGTCATCACGGCATGTGCCTTCTCCTGAATTTAGGCTGGCGAAAACTGTTGTGTATGCGAGATAATATATATAGGTCATCGATTTAACCTCGTGCAGCATACATTAGAATAGCGCGGTGACACGTCACCTCAATACTAAAATACCCTGGAGCAAATTTCGAGGCTCTGGCTCAGTAACAAGCCATGTTAATGGTTGATTTTCAATACATCGTGTACATTGATATATATGCGCTTTAGATTGGTCGATTTTCAATACATTGCAATTGAATTTCAATTCCAGGCTTACGATTGGTTGATCTTCAGTTTTTTTTTAAATTTGCAATTTCAATACATTGCTGAATGTTCAACGCAATGAATTGTGACATGGAAGGCCTACCATAACTTTGGGGGTCTTGTGACTATGGGCTCACTGATATATGATTCGATAGTATTGTGTTGAATTTGCACTATGCCATCTTCGGCTGATTTGGTAATAATTTTAAACTGACCATGACATTGAGCTATCACGATCTGATTCCATTCGTTCTTGCAATATTAAGAAAGATATACGACTTATCCACTACAATCGTGGATACACAATTAGATTATATAGGAGAATATAATTACTCACCAGAGAGGTATAAAATACAGAGGCTAAAGCCACCAGAACGATTGAAATGGCCACTGGAAACCCGGTCACTGAAACATATCATGGATAGATTGAAGCTGATAAAACTATGACATCTGCAGGTATTAAACTACTAAGTTAACTGTAAAAGATGGAGCATGTTTCAATTATGTCAACTCAATATTAATACTTGTCTGAGTGATTGACAGAGATTTGAGGAGCAAAGACAAACATTTTCGGATCCTACAATTGATAGTATAATACTACATACATATTTCAGTCAGAATTTGGTATCAGCCTTGAATAGCTTTACATCGTAATTAGCACTGTTAGTACACGACAAATCGCAACGTGAGTTCTTGTATTGTCGTTTTCCTAAGCGATGTAGAGATATTTTTCACATTTACCTGCCTCCAGTGCTGTTGCCGGACCGAATAAAACTATGCCCATATAAACTGTCTGAAATGAACAAAGTGTATCGAAGATAGAGTTTTGGAGTTTAAATGTAGAGAGCGCTTCTCTTGTGACAGATATCTAGTTACGCCGAAATTAAATTTCCTTATTTCTGATGTTCCCAATACAGGAAATAAACTGAAGTTTGATACTGTAATTGTCCATATGACAAAAGTAACATCGCATAACGTTCACGAATGTTTTAAATGGGCATTTGTTTTGTCGATAATTCCTAATATATCCCAAACAGCAGATGTAAATGTTCCATAATAGCGAGACAAACACGAAAGGCAATATGATTATTTATCTGTGAGAATGTGTGGGCCATATATGGAATTAATATCATGTACGCTGTAATAATTTATCTTTGCGCCATTCGAAGCTCTCTTTTTTGTTAGAGAGAAGAATGGTATCAACGGAGCAGTTCATCCAAAAGACAATATTAACATCAAAAGCCTAATTGTGACTACCTGTAATTCTTTGAGATCAGATTCATCTGTTTTCACTTGTTCGACGCAATTATACTGATGGTGTTGGAGTCTGCTTGTAAGGCAGTGCTATTCGTTGAAATATTCCCGTTATCAAGTTTCTAGCAAGTCCTAACGTACACGTATTCATTCACTCACCTGGCTTAGTATACCAAGGATGGATGCCATCGTACGGACCGCTCTCGAGTTGTAGCGAAGTTCTAAGTACTGTAAAAGATTAAATGTGGAGGTAGGAAATACAATGGCAAAACGTCTGCTCGTTCACTGCTTTATCATAGCACCAACGACGTAATTTAAGAATATAATATCAGCAAGCAAGTAGTGCCGATAATGTCGTATAATAGATTATTAATAATAATATTAACTAGACACTTGTTGGTACAAGGACATGAATAAAAACAGCTTTTGTCCATGTCCACTGAAATTCATCATTCAGTTATAGTGAAAGGTGGCAACGCCCAAATTTAACTGTCAACACAGGATAGTTGCGCTAGTCGGAAGGGGAAGATATTTAGCTCTAATGTGGTGATCCGGCTCTGACAATTAAATTCAAGTGTCTAACAAGTGGATTACAGAAACAAATCATGATAAACGTATACATTTCGTATACATATCTCGCCTAGTAGCATTTGCTAGATCCTGTATTAGATTTAGCGATTTTAATTAGAGTCACAAAACATTATTGCAGAAACTTATAAAACAGGGCTATACCACAAAGCGTCTCCTCGCAAAGTTTCTCAAATTTGGCGACACATATCGCATCCTGAAAGTAAATTTCGGGCGTAGCGTGCAAGATCTATGGCGTTACGTTTCCTAACTTGTGTTTAATTCCGCTTAACCCGGGGCTAGGGGCCGTACGAACCCATGGATTTCAATATCCTCATGGTGTTCATATTAACGGATAGCATATGGATTAAAAATACTGATCAGAGATACGGATTTGATATTTTTGCAACATCATGATGTCTTGCCGGCATAATTGAAAACTGTACATGTTGCAGGAAACTAGCCTATGCTTATGTATACTATGATTTTAATATGTTGCTAATGCTGTTTTATGGAATAGGTCTTTGGATTATGGACGCGGGGATTCTTTAATGGATGACGGCTGAATAATGAATGACTGACTATACGCTTGTAATGTAACAATACAATTATGCGGTTACTGATGAGTCATATGCGATGAATTTCATACAGATTAGGCTAATAATAGGTTAATAAGAGTGATGAGGTTGTTCACAGTCATCTGTCCCGTTTTAGCTGGAACAGACGAATAGCTGTAGTGGGCCATTTCGACAGCGATACAAAAATCTGCACCTTTTTGGAAATTTTCTTGCAGGTGGGATGAACAAATTTCTTAAATAAGACATTTTTCAACCTGGCTCTCCCAGACTGAAGCATGTTTTTTTTGAATCGCGACCCGAACCAATGATGGCACCGACGTCGGTTTAAGAGCGACACCAACGTTGGACCAGTAACGGATCAACGTCGGCACATTGTGTTGAAATTGCAATTGCATCGGCCCGACGGCGACCCTCAATTGGCCTGCCATTGATGGATGAGCATCAATCTCCCCCCCCCCCACCTCCGCCATACCCTCTCCATCACTGACATGCCCTTCTTCCTCGGCTGCACAGGGTGTTTTTGCATGCTCTTAGCTGGTGCCAATATACATCAGTATTATGAGTAATTAAGTAGGATCTAGATTGAAATAATTCAATCAGAAAGACAACTTTAAACAACAAATTGTTTAATAAAGTTTAATATAGGAACTGAAGACTCCATCTTGTAATCCATGATATACTCTCTCAATGCGCCTATTTACAAGTTCGAAGTGTTTATATTATTGTTTCTGGTCCGGTAGAACGCTATTCAAATATGTCAGACCGCTATTCGTGTAGCAAGCGATTCAATATATGCACAAACTGTAATCATTTCAAATTAAGAATGGTCTGATTTGTCAAATAACTGTATGAAAGGGCATTCATCAGATTCTAATTGGAGCTATGATACAATTAGTGGTAAAGTGTTGTTTTATTTCCCCTCTACACTAGGTAAAGGGTCGGTATTGTGTTGACAGTCGCTACCTCACGTGTGTGCTGAAAAACCCAGAAGAGAATATTTTAAATAGTCATTTCGGGTGAAATCTTTCTGTAAAATTTTGACTGCTCAAGAGCCCAAATATTAAGGGAAATAGCATTTTAATATGACCATAGATAACTTTGCAAATATTCGAAGCATGACCTTCAAATTTGCATCTTTAATTGTTATTGGTTTGGCCACACAAAATGTATTGGAATTTGAGTAGGTGTAATTATTTGTAGGTCACAAACCACGTATGAAGTTTCTGTGTGTAAGATTATTATCAGGACTTGACTTTCGTCGAACATTAATTGGCCATTATACCTGACTGGACCAGATTCTCTCTTACTATGCAGAGATTCGAGTTCAGAGTACTCGTAATAACAAATGTGCAGATGTTTTTCTCCATATCTGAAAACATAATGACTGGTCCCCTCGAATAATAAACTGCGAACTGCGATCTAACTTTACAAATGTTTCTGGTTGTAGGCTATATGAATAATTGGCATCTAGCAGTGATAATAATAGAACAGACACATGGATAGATTAATCCTGCTTGGAGTTTGAGTAAGTGTCTGAAGACAGAGTCGATCGGCATAGCCCTGTTTGGAGGTTTGCCAGTAGACTCAAAGAACGACGGCAATCAGGGTCCTGATTATACTTATTGTAATATAGTTACAAGCGTCTGGTCCGTCATTCAGTACTCAGCTGTCGTCCATTAAGAATATCCGCATCCATAATCCAAAGACCTATCCCATATTCCAGATAACAGTATTAGTACCAAATTCAAAAAGACAATCATGGTATAAACTTTGCCTGGTTTCCTGCAAAAATTTCAAGTCCGTGTCGCTGATCAGTATTCTTAACCCATATGATAATTGTATCTCGATTAATCATCTTTCGTATCAGATAATCGGTTTTGCTTTCAATTATCGTTGAACCCCTTTCAATTGCCGACCAAATATCTTATTATTTATCAATATTACCGCTTTAATAATCAAACGGTAATTTTAAACTGTAGGAAGATATGTCGCTTCATTTTATATCAATAAATAATGCAATCCCCTTACCTTTGATAATGCCCTCTCTGGGGCATTGAACTTTTTGCGTTGTGGCTTGGGATAAGATGAGGAATAGAATAACTGTCACTCCAAAGTATAGCTTAGCAAGGACTGAAATATCTCACTACATTGGAAGCCATTTGTTCGTGCTTCATTATATACAAGTAGATAGTCTAAGTTTGCTGATCGATGTTTGCTCTGCAATTGACGTCAAATTTGTTATTTACGGGAAGAAAAATGGACTTAGCAAGAAAGGTTACAACTATTCATAAACACAAACGAAGCGAAGTTGGCTACTACGTGTGTTTTCATCGATCTGCAAACGATTTGCATTGGCGTTGAAGACTTTAAATTTGAATATGGTAATTCGTTCCCAGGGTTCAAAGGACTGAAATATGAGAAGCTTCAAATTTTTAGCTTAAAATATGTTTCTGTTTCACACAAAACTGAAATAAAATTGTTGGGATGGACAAATGGTTCTAATTAACTGAGAGTGCTATCCAGATACGAATATTGAACCGAGATAAAGTGGATAGCTATCCATCGCCTGCAAGTGGTCACCGCCTGCAATCACACGCAGCACATATAGGTGGCGGAGAGAGATGCTGATGTACTGACATCCAGTCATATGACCCCACAGTTCAGTCTTTCGCATGCGTATCTAAAAACACCAAATGGACCATGCGATGAGTTTTATCCCAGACACGCTTTTACTGTAGGTGTTCATGTGGTCATCTGGTCATCTTGAATGGCATGCCTTCGCCGCCCCTAGCACCGACTTGAGCGACCCAATTGAGAGAAAAAGCAATAGAACGCAAGTGCTTATTCAGAACACAAGTCGATAAGGCCTGAGGCCAGCCAAGCGCTTCCATCATATTAACAAGTCACAAAAAACAACCAGAGTGATTTGCACAAAGGAAAAGCCTTCGGGCAAGGCTTGCATTCCCAATGAGCGAATTGCGCAAACTTACCTCATAGCCAGTGGTCACTTGTAGGGGGTGGAAAAGAGGGACAACAACGAACGTTATAATCAAAAATGATACGGGAAGGCCAATGTGCAAGATCCAAAACTGAGTCCCATAACTGTACATTTCCGCCGGAAACCCCAACATCAAGATGGACGATTCATAAGATACCAACAGGGACAGTGCTACTGGTACAATCTTCATTCTGCGGTTTCCAACCAGAAATTCTGATGTTGTCCTCTGACGCCCGCCGGATATAGCGAAGTAAACCCCAATTCCTGACGAAAGAGCAATTATCACTCCAAAGATGACGTAGTCAACCACGTGGAATACCCCACGTTCTCGCTCTATCAAGGATTCCATCTTTCTGAATCAGTGTTCTCTGTAATATATTACAATCGGAAGTTACACAAACATTGATTTATCGTGTCGTTTTTGATCTTGCTCTTTTTATCAATTTTATTCTTCATAAAACATGGACTTATAGACAGATAGTAAGATATAACGAAATATCAGACGTGCTTTGCTTCCAAAAAGTGTCGGCACAATGGGAGATGACCAATTCAGCTGGCCAATCAATAACGTTTCAGGAGAAATTCCGAAACTTCGGATGTCTGGAAAACTTGGAAGAAAAACTTTCACCCACAACTTCGTGACCAGTAAAATTACAATCGATCCTCTGCTCACGTGAATTTCCAACTTGGTTCAGCATGAACGTGATAAGATAGGCTATGGCCTAGAGATAAACTACCATGAAATCATAAAGTTTCCGCTGTTAATGTTCTTTCGGTGGACCTATGGAGATGTATTTCGTATTAACACGCAATTGGCTCATATTCTGATTGTGTTAAAAAATCTCTGCGCGGTGTGGACTGTACAAATGTACGTGTGCTATTTTCGTAGGTGAGGCATGATGCAGAGGTTCATTTGCTAAATAATTGATTTTTTTCTAGTATACGTAGATAACACCCTTACAACCATTCTAATTTTACCTACGAGTGAAGAAAAATGTAGCTTCTTACCTCTGGTGATTTTGTCACCGCGTCTTGTAACAGTTTGAGTATTAACAGCAGTATGATATTCACATATGTCAGTCTACGTTTACAAGAAACACAATCTGATTACAACGAACGCATTTTTATGTAGGTTGAGGTCAGGCAAGTTTGCCTAGCTTTGCCGTGTCTGTAAAGAATCGAAAAACCCTTTGTCCTAATTTTTATTCAGGATAATTTTCATCAATTAAATACCAACGGCATCCGCTGATATCCTTCATCATAACACGTTATTATCTTAAATATACACAGACAACTACTAGTTTACACCCACAGTTACATCCAGTTTTGATCTCCATTCGCTAACCAAGCAAGACTGAACAGATTATAACTATCATCCTCAACAATCTTCAGTACATAGCGGTTCTAACATATTTCTGTAGAGTACTATTAAGTTTCTCCCCCGGAAAAGTTTCTATAACCGAGTGTAACTGCTCACTAACGCAGTGACTTAGCGGAACTGACAGTTTTTGAATAAAATAAATCTAAAGAATTAGTAACTGGCCTGGTGAAGTTTTCCGTCGTAAACACTGATCGAAAACTTTCCTGACTGCGGGACGAAGATACCATAAAAAATCGGTGGAATTACATTTGCTAGCTGCGGTTGATCCAACTAATTTAATTCGCTAACTCTCTCCAGTCCCGCGGGAAACGATCTATTCAAGATCACCTTCAGACTGCGTCACATCTAAAATCTTACCACTTTTCTATAGATGCACCATTAAGTGTCATATACAACACTTTGAGAAGTAAGCAAGGAGTAAAACATCTTAACATTTACATGTTCATGAAAAACTAGTTTTCAACATTTTAAAATATTAAATTGCAGAATATTCCTATCTACTTCAAACTATATCAAATTGGTTGGAATTTTGCTGCTCCAATGTTTGGGTAAGATGACTGAAATCAAATCGATACGCAGGTAAACCTCTACCAAAGAGTACCAATCAGTAACTTATTTATTGACTGATAAGTGGGGAACTTAACAATCAGTACTGTAAGGAAAAATGTCTCCTTGTTGTGGAGTTCAGTTTTCGAATCCCTCACCAATCAGTACATGAACAGCACAACACCGTCACCCCTCAGTAACCACATATTTCGTTTATGAAATAACCTATTATTTACGAAGTCAATTACTCAATTTGCCTGTGTATATGCTTATCTGCACGGTAAAAATTGAAACGCCTCTTCAGGAAAAACATATTGTTGTTATTTTACTTACATTTCTGTGGATGTCATGCATCGACTTTTTTGTCTTGATCAGCTATATTTAGGCAATTTTACTCGATTAAGAAATAATCACCAATACTTCATATCTTAAACAGGAAACATTATTTCTCAAAAACAAAATGATTTCAGAAATCTAATTTCAGAAGTTTCTTGGTTCTTCTTAAAAGATAAATTTCAAACAAGACAAAAAACTAAGATATTAATAAACACTGAGACAAAATGGCAAGAGCAATGCACGATATTTCTTCTCAATTAAGATATCCTGCCTTAAACATGAATGATGATTAAACAACACATTGGGGGTGACTGATATATCAGGTACCATTACGTAGATATTACTTGGATATTAAATGGCTTCTCAACTTCATATCTTCAACGTTTATGTCCACTTAGAGTATCTGACAGCATAAGAATGAAATATAATCTGAAAAATTTGAAAGATTATACTAATATCGACTTACCTCCTTTCAGACATCATTCTTCCCTCAAACAGCCAACAATTGGAATTCTCCACACCCTAAACTCCGAAGCACAACTTCATTGTCTCTCTCCAAAATGTTCAAAAGAAAGGTCAGCATACTCCGTGAACACATTTAATTTTTACTCAGCTATGATGTTGTGCAGGATGAGAATGGAGCTTCGTTCTCTCAACCGGCAACTCTCAAGGTAAATATATAATACTAAGTTTTATTGGTACTTTATGTGATGCTCCATCCGATGATCCGTAACGTTATTTTCTGTTTTGTCCCATATTTGCCAAAGAAGCAGATGTTCACATCCATGACATATACTCTGTTACTCAATCTTCATATATCACTATCCCACCTACTCAACCAACATACTGCTACGTAGCTCTTCTCACCTTGAATACAACTCAAATGAAATCATTCTGCTAAAATAAAGTTTTCCAAATTCTCGTAATCTTATTCAAGAGACGAATGTCCTACCCCGGAGATCAATGTCCGCTGTAGTATATTTGCACCTTTTTGGCTTTGGATCATGGGTTGATCTGACTAGCGGTTGTGGGACGTAATTATTAAAATTTACATTATGTAATTCATTTCCAAGACAGGAGGGATATACGTCACAGTATCATGAAATGGCGATTTCAAAACCAGATACGGAGTGAATTTTTCCCCTATCACTGTATCACTGTACTCGTGCATGTGTTTGGAATTGTTCTTCCTTAACTTTACCAGGCCTGGTGGGAGCATAATACCCCTACCAAACTTTCTCCCCTACCTCCGGTACAAAAACCAAATGGCCCTACTCGGCTTTCCCGTTCATCATATTGAGGTCATTTTGAACCTATTTGCATAACCCCCCGAGGAGAAGATCATGGGTAAATTCAAGATGGCGGTCATATGGGTCCCCGAAAAGTGATGTTGTCGTCATTTTCCTTCAAAATTCCTGTTTTTCTTTGGCGAAAATTGGGCAAAATCTATTTTATTATTTACTACTTTATCATGCAGTTTTTACAAAGAAAACATTCTTAAATGTGTGTACTTCGTCTAAATTATGACGTGATGAATAAATGTAACACCCTTTATTTTAGAGGAAGCAGATGATGAAAGGTGGTAGGGGAGGGGGAGCGGTAGTGGGAGAGGAGGGTGGCATGCCAACGAAGACAAACCAATTGTACTTATGTGATTGCACTTATTCCATGTCACAAGTTCTCATGAGGCATGGTTAAAACAACAAATTCAGCACGTATTTACGTTAAAACAGCACATGATTCGATTAATGCAACACATCGTTGCTTCGAACAAAACCTATTTTCGTTGATAAATACTTGCCTTGTATGAGTTATGGTGTATTATCGTATACGAAGCCTTGCGCTTGGAAGGGTCGAGAGAGGTGGTAGGCGGTGAGGGAGAGGGGGCTTAACCCATTTCCTTTTGTTTGTGATTTTTTTTCTGTTTCCGGAACGCTTCCTGGGGCAATAACAAGTTTCACTTTTATACTGGGTGAGTCAAAAAATGTCCACCTCTGGTTTTCTTCATGTATTCATATGAAGTTATAATTTATTGTGTATATGAATATAACACATATATATGAAGGGCACATCATCTCTCCACTATATTCAACCATGGTATGTTTTATTCATGGAAGAAGACATACATATATTGTGCATATACCAATAACGCTCACGAACGGAGGGAGAGAGAGAGAATAAGGTTTAACGTCGCGTTCAGCAATATATCAGCTATATAGCGACGACCAAACAAAATTCTAAGTATTCAAGTTAATAACTTAGTAATTTAATTTATTATTTAGTTTATTCTTCACCAAACCCCATAAAGATTGACACATGCAGAAATGAGTGAACGAAGCAGTTGACTATAAAGAAAGAGGAATGAGACTGTTCACGACGTATCTATTCTCAGATATTTCTTTTGCACATTTTCCCAATGCCAAGTTACAACTCTCGGAGAGAAAGTCTTAAAGTGCAACAGAGATACACGAAAACAGCTAAACATGTGAAGCGTCTCATTCCTGTGTCCGTTCTCATGCATTCCCACATTATGTAGTTAATGCACTTTCTATCCATGAGCATCACAAGTGTAGTATTTTGGACCCTATATGATCCGAATCTTATAGGATTTGCAATTGTATATGATCATATACGATTCAATATCAGTCCACAACACTCAAGTAATGTTCTCCGTATTTGACTGCTCATAGTTGGAGAGAGAGATTTTGTACCACAAATCTCCAATCTGCTGCTCATGAGGCATCAAATATCAATTTTGGTAGTTTTGTATGAAATTCTTCTTAAATTTTAACTTGAATTTAATACAAACTCATGATTAATATTTTCAATAACTATACTATATTACAATTGAATTGACGGATTAATTTTATTTCCATACTGTGTGAATATTCTATCGTTATGCTGATATTTGACTGTGAAGTATTTTGAAATGTCATTTATGAAATGCTAATAAAAACTGACAAACAAATCTAATTGCCATCCATCATAGTTCGATATCCAAACAAATGCAAGGTAACTGAAAACTAAAATTTAAATATTCTAACTCAAATTGAATTCACTAATAATCTTCATCTGAACTTTATTAAAATTTAATAAATGTATGAAGTTTTGAATTTTTGATTGTTTTGAATTGAATTAAGGATGTTCGTAATTAACTTTTTGAATAATGTGTGTTGTTGCATTCATAATTGTGTAATATGAGGGAAAAACAAAGAAAAAATATAGGTCGGTGTGCATTTTTTAGCTGTTGACACTGTTAAATAGACGGACCCATGCTCCATTTGATAACCTAGAAAACAAAGGGAATAACCGTGGTTTTGAAGCCTATTCACAAAAAAATCATATAAATAGCATTTAACTTTTTCTTATATTCTAACTGTTTGAAGACAATCACAATGTCTATCAAAATTTATCAAATTGGATGAATGTTGCTGCACAAAATTCTCAGTCAGAAGACAATCCCTATCGCTTAATCTAAGGAAGGGAGATAGCCCAATCGGGAAAACTGGCAAAACTGCTGCCAAAGAAATAATCACCAGCAGACATCCTTTAAACCTTGATTATCATCACTTCATTTTGAAATATGTTTTGTTATCATTCAACTACTTGAACATTCCCATGAATTAATAAACTTCTGATCAGTTCAAATGGTTTCCCGATCTAAACGGTATTTGCAAAATCTCTCTATCTCCAAACAGAGTTGAGGTAACTCTGCCTGTTGACACTTTGACACTAGGTGGCGCTGCACAGGAACAACACAGATGGCCGTCGAATGTTTTTTTGCAGTTATTTAGCTTAATGATCTGGGGACAGTAAAATCATATTTTCAATTATATATGGCTGGTGGAACTGATTCAGATTTATGGTAAGTACCTTTTGCAACTTGTAGGCTAAAACAGCATTCTAAAGTGATCATTACGCCAACACTAAGTGTGAAAAAGACTTGCACATTTGATAATTGAACCATTGATAGGCATAATGTTTTTCATTTGCAAGCTGTAATAGTCCTCCATTTGTTAAGTCTGGAATATTTTGGACTAGTTTAAAATATATTTTAGTTATATAAGTAACTCTGTCAGGTTTGTATATTACACTGTAAATACAACAACGAAAACATTATACTGCCTTGGAAAGATTTATTTATCTCACCGGATTATGAAGGAGAGGTGGCTTGTTGGTTGATTTTCTCGTCTTCTCTAATCTATGGGTAGGATAGTTAGGCATATACTTTTATTAAGCCCAGTGTAATTAACCTTAGATATAAAATGCTGTCTAACAGATATTGTAATGGCAGAGAATTGTATTTATTATGACGTTTTCAATAGCTGAACAGACATGCATGTATATTTTGTTAATTAAAATAGCCGGTGAACCTCACAAGAATCTTAGTGGTAATCTTCTCTTAGTGGTCCATTGTGTAAGGGATTAAACATGCTGGGTGACTCTTTGCACTGTTCAATGTGAGAAACCCAGAAAGGGATGTGTTTACAATCTCATTGTGCCATTTCCTGTACTGGTATATTTGTGAACATCTACCTTCAATAGACCAGCCATTTCAGATGTTTACGTGAAAAAATTGACATAACATATGAATGAATTGATAACAGTAATTTGTGATTCTTTCAAGTCCTGGCTTTTATTTCACACTGTCGGTTTTACAGTCTGAGCTTCCTGTTCTGTCAAATTGCATCTCTCCTCACACCACCATAATGAACAGTTTATCAATGATGTTTGTATTATGTTCACAGCTTCACTGTGGATTCTGGTGAAAGAATACAAATACGCTTACAACCCAGCTTTGCCCAGTTCCGGGTGGGCCTAACGTACCAGTGGTGTGTACTATTCCTGACAACCCGAACTTCGGATGCTTTTGTCGAGCTAAGGGCTAATCTATATGATGTGACAAATTGTGGTTAGTATCATCCATTGTTCATCATTGAACACTCTATTGCATGCCTCTTACATCAACATAAACGTAAATTGGTCTTGGTGCCTAAGCTTTAATACGTGTTGTACCCCATTTATGTACTTTTCAGTTGCGATAATATCACCCTTGTTTCGGTGGGAGGGGGGGGTATCGTGTACTGTACATGCTTTCATCCAGTTTTACACATTATCTGAAAGAAGTCAAATGTCATTTATTAGAATTTCCAGGTTGTTTGGTTACTCAAATGTCCTGTTGATTGTTGATTACTTTATATGAATAAATAAATAAACAGTCATGTCAGTCTTTCAAACACATTTTCGCATTGCTTATTTCAATATTTAAAGTTAGTACAGAATTGAGTTGAAAATTGTTGAATTTATTTTTAAAATAAATCTTGATATGATATGTTAATAATTGTTTTTCTCACATGAGTTCACAAAGCCTAAAAAGAAGATGAGCAAGACAGTTTGTGATGCTCGGAAGAATGAGGCAAACAACATCCTTGAGAAGTTAAAAAAGCAGCGACAAGGAAACCTTCCAGTGGCATCTGTTCAAGACGAGTCAGATGATGTAAGTATAAATTCAACTATCATGACTATTCAGCTAAATCCCTAGGCTATTATCAAATAATTCATTATTTTGACTGTTGAGGAGACATCTCATTAATTGTCTCATCTGTTTTACTGATCCCTTTCAGATAACTATTTCTAATAATATTAATCCAAATTTATTTCAATGTGGACAAAATATGTGCATGTGATGGGCCCTATTGATTTTGTTTTTCTTCTTCTTTGTAGGATTCTGGTAGCCGAGCAGACCTGAGGGCTCTGCAGAAAGAAGTTGAAGAGCCGAGAGTGGAGAACCAGTCTCTGAAGTCAGAAAACAGGTCTTTGAAAGTCTCCTTTAAATTTTTAAGATTTTAAATTTGAGTTTTGCAAGTTTGCTAACCATTAAAATGCATATTAAATTACACTGAATTTTAATGGTTAACAAGCGATCACTTGTAAATAATCGTTTAATGTAATTAATCTTAGTAAATAATAATTTAATGAGATTTGAAAGTTCTAAAACATTGTTGATCCTTTCTCAACATGATTCTGCAATTTATGACTATTAACATTCTGACTGAATATTATCAATCCAATTGACAGTACACATTTTGTATCTTTTGTTTCACAGAACTGCCATCTGTATTTGATGACATCAAGACCTCGGTGAAGACAATGAAGGAGGTGGTATCACGTCAGGCATAAACTCGCCCAGCAGAAGCACGTCATCTGCCGACACCATCAACATCCGAACCCTTGCCACATCATCCGCCATCACCCTCATCGCCAGATCCATCAACTGGATCATCCGATGATTTAATTAGAGAAAGCTGCATGTAGAAGACATTCATTCAATATTGGTAAGTATTTTTTACCCATCACAAGAACACAGTAGTAATCATAATATGGTTTCCTTCATAATAACTTAATTAAATTCAATTAACTGTAATCAAATGCAGTTGTCAACAAGTTCAGACTTGCAGTAATGTCCCTTTGAAGGATATACTAAATAATTTGCCAACTCTACACTCTTTCTTTCTTTTCTCCTTCCAGTTATTCGACTAAAGCCGAGCAACTCATCGAAGCAAACCAATAAGTAGTTGGGTTTTTTTTACATATACAAAGTGGTGATTATTTTGGACATTAACTCAGTAGTGCTTTTTATTATGTTGTATGAAGTGCTGGCCGTTTTTGTTTTAGAATAAAGAAGTATTATATAAGAAACTATTTTGTGTTATTTTCATTGTGTTATCAGGGCATTGTCATTCTCTGAAATAGATTATGCTACAATGTTGGTCGGTATTGAGGATGTAATAAAAATACCCAGTCCAAAGCCCAGAGTGAAGCTATCAATCTATAGTTTTCTATCAAAATCTATAGTTTTCTACTATTCTATAACGCCTATGATTTCTATCAAAATCTATAGTGCTATACTTATAGAATTCTATAGTTTTTTATCAAAATCTATAATGTTATAGTTTTTTTATAGAAATTAATGAAGCTATAGATACTATAAAATTCTATAGATAGCTATAGTTAATTTATAGTAAGCTATAGTTAATTTATGGTAAGCTATAGCTGATTTATAGTAAGATATAGTTGATTTATAGTAAGCTATAGTTAATTTATAGTAAGCTATAGTTAATTTATAGTAAGCAATAGTTAATTTATAGTAAGCTATAGTTAATTTGTAGTAAGCTATAGAATTTCAGCTGTAGTAAATGCGCTAAAGTACCCCCAAATCGATAGTAATCTATATATTTCAACTATAGATTTGTATGGTAAATTTTCATAAAGGTTGACTCACCCTGTATCTAGTATCAAGGCGAAATTGTGTTGCATCATTATAAAACTTTTGTGTTGTCGGAGGACGAAAAATGTATGTTATAATACGCCCAACAAACGGCAGTTTCCCCTCATCTGACGTCGATGCAGTGCAGGTTTGTGTTGATACACACGCGAGACATTGTTCAACGCGAGACATTGTTGGTGCAATGGAAATTGTTCATGCCAATCAAGATTGTCTTAAAATAAATGTTTTTAGAGAAGAATTGATTAACATTTATCAATCACAGCGGTAAAGGCATCCAGAATTTCGGGTGTAAAAAACTAATTTCTATTAAAGTACCAATTATGCTCATTGTCCCAATAATCATTCGAAACTGTCATCTCTGTCTGTAACCTTATCATTATCGTTAGATTATTATTATTTTTTCCGGCTGATTTTGTATCGAAAATTTATTCTAAACCGCTTGATGGATGAAGTCGAAACGATATAGTAATTGGGACATATGGGATCTAATGCATATCCTAAGCAAAATCCGATTGGTCCAGATCCCTGGTCGCCATCTTGAATTTAGTTCATTTTTTTCTAATCTTTGAAATATACTCCTCCCAAACAGCTGAGCTGATCTAACCCAAACTTGTCTACACGATCGATAGCTAAGGTTAATTCCACGGGGATTCTGAAAATCTTCAACATAAAGCAAGATATTTGACATTGGTCAATAAAATCGGGATTTTCATTTAACGGATTTGGAAAGAGAATATGGCTAACTATATGCTGTTTAACTTAACATACATGACTGGTAATTGCAATGTTTTCATTTAAACTAGTTTTCATATGAAAACATTACAAGATATGCTGGATATAATTCTCCAATTATGCCGATTAAACAGGGTTGGAAGGTCAGCCATGTATTTTTATGTTAATAATTAGCTCTCCTTTCGTCGAAGTTGCCACCAAAATTGCAGACGAAAAATATGTGCAAATGTATTACCGTCCTTCTATGGTACCATATGGTATCAACTCGAAGAAAAAAGTAGATCCCCCGCCAATAAAACAACCGAGCAAATATTCCTATCACCGACCAGGTAAGGTTCCAATTTGTTGAAAATGATGTTATTATCTGAGATAAAGACAGTTTCAGAAAAGTCGACTGTAATATTCATTGAATACTACAATAGGTGAAAATGCTATAAAGAGATGAAAACCTCAACTCACTAACGGTCTATCTCAGGACATTACAAATGTTAAATAGAAGAATTTAAAGTATCGAGGGCAACACTTTTGAATGTTGTCACTCTCGCTCATGTGTAAAGTACTGCACATATAAGATTCGAATCATGTTCGTATTGTGCATGTAGCATAGCCCATGTGCCATGTAAATATAAGGGAATGCGCTGAGCTATACATTATTATTCATCACGGATAGCTACGATTTGAAATATTTCTTTAACCTACTAAATATGAGAGACTGGCAAATATTTACATGGCCCTCTAAGCTGTTCAACGTGTCTACCTCATCTAGATGCAACGACATGCTTCTCATTGTATGCACAACGTAGTTAAGAGACTGTATTAATATTTAGAAGAACCCAGCTGTTTCGATACCATATACATGTGATATATATCTATATGTTCGTACCCATAGAAAATATTATCCGCAAAAACTAGAATAAAATACTGGTCCTAAAAACATTCCATCATTATGATATTCACATCCTCATCTTTTCGCTGTCCAAGTGCTCAAGATGGTGATTTGTACACCATGATCGTATGTGTATTAGTGGCGTGGGAGGCTCTCCAACTGTTTGGAAGAGGGCGTCGAACTAATCTGGGAGCCAGGATCAGATTTTGGGGGCAATTGTTCACCCCATCGGCAAGATAACTTCCATCTGTACCATGACTTTCTAGGCCTATTGGTGGTATCACCCAGGGTGGATGTAGAGTTTTAACGGGGTGCAGTGTTTTCTATAGCGAAAGATATATCCAACTACAGACATTCATTTTACTTTGCCGAAAAAGGGAGTAGGTGTATCTTAATCGCTGTCGCATTTTTGTTTTGGTCGAGTCTGCCTAAACTGCATCATATACTACTCATTAATAATAGCAAAGTTATACATTATCAAAACTTGTTCCTGTATTCCAACTGTATGACGTCACATGGGGATCATATCCAGAGGTCAACCGGGAAAAATGCTCCCGTTTGAAAAATGGGTTAGGTGTATTTGTTTTTCATATTTCTCTCATATTAATGAACCAATCTATGTAAACATGATAAAATATTGCCCCGTATTACCTCGCCAAGTTTTTAAATACCCCAAATCGGGGTTGTATTCCAAAGATCTAGTGTAATTAGGGTTGGTATTCATGTGTTCCATGCCATGATGATCTCACGGTGAAACATATTCTTATCGAATGCATAGATTTTAAGATAGTAAGAGATGGTATTTATCGAGCGACTACTTTGGAAGATCTTTTTAGTCGGGCGAGGGAGGATTGCATCTTGGGTTATTTGAGAGAAATCGGGTTGTTACATAAGTTTTAATGTGTATATCTTTTAATGCGTTGGATTACTAAGTTAGTGACTTGAATACTTAGAATTTTGTTTAATCGTCGCTATATAGCTGAAATATTGCTGAACGCGACATTAAACCTTAATTCTCTCTCTCTCTCTCTCTCTCTCTCTCTCTCTCTCTCTCTTACAATTTGAAGAGAAAATATTATTTCGTCTTCGTTATGTGTGATTGAACTGTCATTCTTAATAATGATCCTATCTGTCATTGTGTTTTATTCGGCATTGATGCCATAGGCATATACAACCACGATTCGTTTTTGTATATCAACGTTGTATGACATAATTAGGGGGTCGTATCTAAATGCTGAAAAAAAAATACTCTTACCAAATTGAGGGTACGTGTAAGTGTGTTGATATATCCTCATTACCGATCCAAATATGTCTAAACATCGTCATATCTTGCTCACTATTACAGTTTTTTATCGGTATGAACTAATCCGGCGTTGAATTAAAAAGAAATCAGTTGTTCAAAACCACTTCGTCTTGAAAAGGGGTTATATGTTAATTGTTAATATTTTTACAAAATGTTACCAGCTAATAATATATCTTCATTATATCGAAAAAGGCCTCTTAATAGAATGTAATCTGTAGATTATATGCGGACCCTTCTTCTCTGCCGCCCCTTCTCCGCAATATAATTCCCGATCGCAAGTGTGATGAGTTACACGAGAATGTTATTTGTAACTTCTGTTTTCTTGGATGAATAAGCCGAGTTAATATGAGTATGGGTTTAGAGAACCATCCAGTTAAGTTGTGTTCCTGTCACAATTAGTCTCCACTGGCTGATATGTTGTGATTGCATGTAAAAATGGTTCTGCCTGTTTCTGTCTATAGTTATTAGTCGTCTTTCTTGCCATAATTTTCCACACTTTTAGTGTTTTCCTATATGGCTAATGCAGAGAATATTTTTCAAATCTGAAAGTCATACAAATCGAATGTCCTGTTGGAATACTTTCACACATCTAAGAGCAGAGATCTAGTATAGATACGAATAACAGTTTGTTTAATTTCATTCGAAATTCTCATCGAAATTTGGATTCTTACATACAGCAAAGTCTTCAGCAAAATGTAATCTGTCATCACTGAAGGAAGATTAAAATAAAGAACGAAAATGTAGAATGCACCGCTTCATCACGCCCCTTCTTCACTGGCGGATTATATATCTAATCAGTCCAATCAAGACAGCACAGACTCATCCAAAGAACTGCGTGAAATATCAACAGAAAGTTGACTTCGGAAGCTCGAGCTATGTGACAATTTCAAATGTTAATTAAGATGTTGTGGACTTTTTTTCAACTAGCCTTGCTCTCTGCACTTATTATTACAATAATCCTTGCCGTTGGAGTGTTTAATGTTTGCTAAATAGGGTTGTATATATTGTTGAGTTTCAATGTAGAAAAATATATCTGTAAACACGAGAGATGATAATTGACTCATGTCCGTGTTTACCAGACACAGCATGGTTGTTTCCTTTATCTGTTCACTGTGAAAATTACATCACAGAGCAGTCGCAGTCTGGTCACGGACACACAAATGAGATAACAGCATTTATTCGTAGCTTGATGTTGAGGTATGACATTTTTAAACCTATAATTGACCCGCTTTATATATGCTATAATCATCGGAAAACCAGTCTTTCTCCCTACACACTGATTCAAAAACTCCCTTGGAGTGCACTTTGACTTTAGATTTCTCTTAAATGTTTATGCACATCAGGAAATATTTCCGCAGGATTTCTCAATTGTCGATGTAGAAAAAATATCACCGTAACGGATGAAATATTATAGACCACTGGAATTATGAACATCAATCTTTCTAGGCTAGGGCCAAGGCCTAGTAAGCTGTGTCAGTACAAGAGTGTTGGCTGTGGGGATGTTGCAGAGATTGAGTTGGGTGAGAACACGCTGAGACGAAACGTACCGGCTGACAAAAAATTCACTACGGCCCAGGAGGTTGAGCAAGGAGATGTCAGTTTTTCCTTGGTCATGAACGTTTTGGGGGTACAACGGAAACCCTTTTCAATGCGTCTCAATGGACTTGCATTTCATATAATTATACTAAATCTATAGCCACCAAAATATTCAATTACTCCAATGCTGTCAAGGAGTTTGACTGGAACTTATACACGTCAGGAGGCTATAGTTGTGATTGTGAATTGTCGAACTTTTATCTATACACCATGCAAACATATTGTGACTGGTGACCTTGATGTGGTGAGTGATAAGGATCTGAAATTACTCCTGATGAAAGGACCTAAATATAGAGAGCCAAGAAGAATAAATCTGAAGGCCGACCAGAAGGTAGTCCTGTCTGCATTGGAACAGTACGTTATTGATTGGTCTAGGCGAGAAAAAGTTGAACCTACAGTACTCGCTGATTGGCTGGACCTCACCAAGAGCAATGTCGTTGAAACAATCCGCCATATTGACAGAAGTATTCTTCCCCAAGCAAAACAAGTACTGAGAAACCTCAATTCGCAAGAAGTTCTAGCAAATCTCCAGAGTAAATTCGTCATAGTCCCAGCAGACAAAGCTCCGAATAATATAATATTCATATGTAAATATTACTATTACCAGGTGCTGGTTGAAGAATTGAGTGTAAACATATCGTCATCAAATACGTCTACTTACTTTCAAACTGCATTTACTCTGGAAGATTTATTTAACAATCACAAAAGTTTCTCAGGGAAAGAGGTATTTGTCTTCAACCAATCATAACGACATACCAAAAATATACTGGACTCCCAAAATGCATAAATCACCATACAAAGCTAGATTCATAGCTGGTTCTAGAAGCTGCACCACCAAGCTTCTTTCAACCCTATTGACGAGGGCCCTTCACGAGGTAAAAGCATTTTGGGAAAGGTATTGCGCCACTATTTCTAAGAACTCTGGCGTGGAATGTATGTGGATATTGAAAAACTCAAAATGTCTTACGGAAGAACTTGATGCTAAAGGTCACATACCGTACCGACATGTATCCACATGGGATTTCTCGACTCTCTATACTACAATCCCTCATCAGGACCTTATTGACCGTATAAGTTCATTAATAGTATCTGTGTTCAAGAAAACTGATCGTAGATATATTAATGTCGGAAGCCATAAAGCATTCTTTAGCTCTACTACATACAAGAGATATCATTCATGAGATGTTTCTTTGTTTATAGAGTTGCTTGAATTTCTCATTAAAAATATCTATGTGAAATTTGGCAACACAATATATCAGCAGCATATAGGTATTCCAATGGGTACTAATTGTGCACCCCTGTTGGCTGACCTGTATCTGTTCTCTTATGAATATGACTATATGCAGGCGCTTTCAAAAACCGATCCATTCAAATCCCGTTCCTTCTCATTCACCAAACGCTATATAGACGATCTTCTCGCTGTGGATAATCGCTATATAAATGACGCAGTGAAGGATATATATCCACCTTCACTGGATTTGAAGGAAACTACAGATAGCCCTACAGGCACATCTTATTTAGATCTCTATCTCTATAAAAATGAAGCGGGCATTCTCTCTCGTCGATTTTATGACAAAAGAGATGATTACAATTTCGACATCGTAAACTATCCCTTTTTGGATAGTAATATTCCAGTGGGATCTGCATATGGCGTATACATATCTCGCTTAGTAGCATTTGCTAGATCCTGTGTTAAATGTGATGATTTTAACCAACGTCACAAAACATTGTTGCAGAAACTTATAAAACAAGGCTATTCCACAAAGCGCCTCCACTCAAAGTTTCTCAAATTTGGCGATACATATCGCATGCTGATAGCAAAATACGAACGTAGCGTGCAAGATCTATGGCGCTACGTTTCGTAACTTGTGTCTAATTCCGCTTAACCCGGGGCTAGGGGCCGTATGAACCCATGTACTTCAAGATCCTCACGGTACTCATATGAACAGTCTCAATCAAAGCGTGACGGAGATACATCATTCTTTAGATGACGACTTTACAAGGAATATTATGGATTAAGAATACTGATCAGCTATATGGATTTGATATTTTTGGAACATCATGATGTCTTGCCGGCATCATTGAAAACTGTTGACCGCTTCTTTCTTGCAGGAAACAAGCTTATGTTTATGTATACTTTGATTGTCTTTTTTTGAATTTGGTGCTAATACTGTTATATGGAATACGAAATAGGTCTTTGGATTATGGACGCGGATATTCTCTAATGGACGACGGCTGGATTATGAATGACGGACTAGACGCTTGTAATTCATACAGCTATCTTGGAGATAAATTATCCGGGACATATCTAATTATGATCTACAATATTATGGTTTAAATCATATTGAAGGTGATATTGAAATAATTTTGTCTCTTCAAAACACAGAGATATCCAGAGTCATCAGAGTTGGGCGAGAAAAATGAGTGAGGGAGACTTCCCTTCCCCTGCTTCAGCTTGACAGGGTGAATATACATTTTAACCCATGTATATTAAATTAATTTAATTTTAATGATGGATGTCAGTTTTTTTTCTAAATCCAGATACGAAATAATGCGCCAGAACCGTAGTTTAGTAGTGCGTTCCTGACGTATTTGATATGCATATTTCAAAGTGGACAGAACCGGTGTGATGGATAAGAATGTCATGGTGATTAGTGTCCCTTTTCATATCCGTTTCTGTTGCAACCAAGTACGGACACTTGTCCCCAATGAGGAGAAAAATGCCCTTGCTGGGTTAGAAGATAGGGGCCGGACACTTGTAGCCACTGGACATTCTTAGCCTCCACACCGGTATGGGTTAACTTCCCCCAGAGGCCACCCTGTGTTAATTTTAACCAAGGTCTGAAGAAGTGCGTTATTGTGTATTTCAATTAGTGTTTTGTTTCCATTCATACATCTTTCAATGACATTTGTAGATTATTGGAAGAAAGACAAACTAAGCGAAACGCTGCATTTATGTAATTTGACCCGGAAGCGTGCACTTTTATTTTGGAATCTAGATGTAAACAGGTGAATTTGGCACCCTTTGACAAAATTGTTCTTAATGAAAGCATAATGGTTCATTTTTGGAAGAGTAGGACAATGATATCCATATGTATTATAATTACCCATCAAGATAAGATAAAGAACAACAACAACAATTACCCCAATAGTCAATAGTTAAAACAAAACACCGCTCCATGTTAAAGAGATTGGGAAGAGAGTGGATTACAACACATATAAGGGAAGTGGGAAGAGGTGCCGACATACTGACTGCGTCACATGACTTCACAGAATAGTCCGTTGGGAACCACTACAGCAATGCAATTACCGGTGCTATCAGCGCAGCTCTATTTTTTTAAGGACTAACTTGAATTTGTACAAGACAGGGATTTGATTAAATTGATCTGGTCAAAGTGTGCATTAAGGAGATACAGTGTAAATTGTCATTTTTCAACGACTGATCTCTCAACGGCGAGCAAAATAATCAGATCAAAATTCTAGTGTATGGCTTAAACTCGGGGGGCAACGATCTTATTTCATCCTCGCGAGCCTGTGTATCGATCGATCGATTAGAATCGGTATACTGTCTTAGGTATAGCAGTTCTGGATATAAATAGATAAAGGGGTTTCCTCTAATTAAACCAATCAGTGAACGCGCCAAGCTAGCTGATTATGCCAATCCGCTGCGAGGTATGATATGTGACAGGTTTGAATTTTATTGCTGGCCAAAACACTTTGATGTGAAATCGACATCGGAAGTCAAAGCAAAAACACCAGGCTTGAGATGCCGACATGCTAATCCGAAAAAAGAGCGGGGGATGAAATGCACGAGATTCTGTAATGGAGGCAACGACTCTAGAACTCATTCGAATCAGCAAATATTTTCAAGTAGACCCTCTATAGGATTCACCTAGACTTGTGCAGAGGACTTAATGGGGTGTTTCCACATTAATTTTTTGACAATGCTGTCTTACCCAGGTGTCGTCGACACTGGTACACAGCACGTGGTTTCATGGTCTCCCCTATGTTTATAACATGATGCCGGTTTTTCAGTTACAGTTAATAGGGGAGTTCCGAATCACTTTTTACATCTAGACTGCTGGCGCTCGTTTTGTTGAGAGTTGAGAGTGGTTCTTGGTCTTATTTTCTATGAAAATCTATTGTCGATAATTGCATGCACTTTGGTTAGAAGCGGATCACGCCATCTAGCGGTCGTTACAGCCACTAGAATTGTTTTATTAGACTGAATGATCATCTATCACCAATATCCCAATAGGAGGAAAATGATGTATAACATACCTAGACTTAGTTGGATTATCATTACTGAGGCGATAATTATTCATAGACAATGACGGCTTGATCTGTCTGGCCTTATCATATACGACAATTATCCTCACTAATTTTAGTAATTAAATGAATTCAGGATGTCGGTAGTTTGTTAGTTATACACGGGCGAGACCATTCTTTTAAGACTGAACCTAACAGACCGGGTTCAATAGAAACCCGTCGAAAATGTTTCCCTATGGGATCTGATATGGATTCGTCCATTATACTGCATCGAATTCAGATTCAAATTCAAGAAAGTTACACCCATGTTTCCATCGAGTTTCTGACAGCTGAATGAATTCTCGCATATTCAAGATTACAATAAAATTAAATGCAGGAGAATATCACAAACTAGGCGAGTCATAACAAACGTCGACTGTATAATTAATCTATCAATGACACAATTGAAATGACAGAAGTCCGCCAGTAGAGTCCATCTACTGAATCGGTTACAACTAAGAATTTTAAAAGCTTAGATGTGGCGAAATACTGGCTACCCTGTATATTATTTTTGGAGCATCAAGGCATCATAGAAAACTGGTGACCGCTTCTGTCTGATTGGAAATTAGCCTAGTTCTATGTATACTATGATTGATCTTTTTACTGGGCGATTTAGACACAGAAAAAGATAGAGTTCTCACACGACAAGAAAGAGGTCTGAAACTTCCTTATCTAGAGTGTCCAGGTTTTTGTGTTTTTAATGCTCGTGTATAGTTTCAGGTCTGATATCTTCAAGTTACATTTGTATTTATCTAATTTTATGCGTGTATTTGTTAATTTTCCAGTGGCACTACTTTCCTACTCAAAATATGTCGTCTGCTAATCAACAGATTTTGAGAGGCGCATGTTGAGTGATTTTGTGGGGCTAATTCATTCTCATTAGAAAGCGTGCCCGGGCAGTAATTTGGTCTTAAATAATACCAGTATAAGTGTAATTCATTTTAGAAAACAATGGGATATTTCACTTTGCCTGTATTCATTTACATTTTCATAAAATATGTGTGTTGAGTTACAGTTTGAAATTTTCGCCATTTGAGCTTACCCCTCAATACCCTCATCATTATCTTTTTATGGTAATTTTCTAAAATTCAGTGGTGGTCAAATCATTTACATAATAATATTCCTGTATTCAGAAATGTTTTCTTTCCATTCTGCTTCTGAAATATTCTTGGAATGTTGCAACCATTTCCCTAATCTACACAATAAGTGATCCACATATTACATGCACCCAGTGTCTTTATGAAGAAAGGTGACAGGGGAGATAGCCAAACCATAACAACAACATATATTCTCCATACAGTAGTTGGTGTTGATTTGTAATGGCAAGTTATATGTAGAAGGATCGTAACTGTTAAGAAGAGTTAACCTCGTTCCCACAGGCGCGCACAGAAGTTCTTCCTACAGCAATAAAATATATAGTGGCTATATTTAGGAAAGCGTGAAGTCCCCTAGGAACAAGGTTTGCCACAAACCAGTTCTGTTTCTGTTTTCCGCCATCTTTTAACCCTACCTGGCATGGGAGGGGGGGGACTGAAAGTGCCCCCCCCCTAGTGAACTTTTCTCTGCTGCTCCGAAACGACAAAACCGAGGAGGCTAAAACTTGGTGACTTTTAACCTTATCTTATTGGGGTCATTTTGGGCCTATTTTCATATACGCGCAGGCAGAGGATCATGGGTAAATTCCAAATGGCGCCCATGTTGTATCCGCGAAAGTCATGTTTTCCAATCTTTTCGTTCCATTTCTACACATTTTCCTTGCCTAAAAAGCCTTGAAAGTATATTATTTATGCAAAACCAATTATTCCCTATTTTATTAGATTTTTTTCCAGAGAAAAATCTGAAAAATGAAAATTTTGAAAAATCGACCCCAAAAGGCCGAAAAATGGCTTCCGAGAAGATGACGTCACTGTGACCTCATCATGGCGGCCATCTTGGATTTTGTTACATTTCCCAGTAGAGCTTGAACCCAAGATAATGTGTGGCAAATTTCAGCGCTCTAGCCTTAGTGGTAGAGAAAATATATAGGGGGGGGGGCACTTTCCGTCCCCCCCCCAGGCTGCGATACACCCCAAATCGCGATATGGTTAAGCCAAAAGGTGAACGAATAGCAGACGACCCATTCACGTAAATTAAATCTTCATTTTCTGCCGAACATTTGTCCACATGATTATCTTTCAATTCAACCAGCTTTCAATATTTTCTTAACCAGAGATCAAGAGCTTAGTAATTGGTGTCAATCCGGCACTTTGGATCTATGGGGTTTTACGACTCAGAATGATCGTCCGATAAGTTGAATCTTATAGCGAATCCATGCGTGCGTACTTTCAACTTTCATATGTCTGGCTAATATAATTTTGCTTTATGGATGTAAGTGTAACTCAGAAATTCTAGCGGTGATAGGTGAATATAGCAACATATATCCCATCACATTCAGCAACAACAACCAAAACATGAGACACCAGAGGTGCTAGAACCCCTCAGCTCTGTAATATTCTGGAAAACAATTTCAGTTATATCACGAGTGTGTGTACATGTACATGTGGCAGAGCAGTGTGATCAACAGCTTATTGCGCTGCCTCACTAAATGCCATATTGTACATGTAAGCAGCGTTGTGTTCGTTTTTTTTTACATTTTTGCTTCTAAGCGTTCAGAACTATATTTTATAGTAGACGACTGGTTTGTTTAACACTTGACAATTCAGCTTTCCATTAAAGTCTATTATCGTAATTGTCGCCAAACAACGTTTTGGATCTCCAATTATAAAGGCAAACAACAGAGCAGAAGGACGATGGATGCAAGCTACGTTATCCAGAACAGAAACCCAACTATTAAGGCAAGGTTTACTGACAATTGTATCCACAAAGGCCACCAAAATTCCTCCTTTCCTACCCAGATTTATTAAAAAAAAATGATGCTAAACAGGAATTTTTTTTAACCAACCAGCCTAAATCTTTTCTTATAGTTTCTGCCCCCCCCCCCCTCTCTCCTCCCGCCTAACTCCGACGAAGTCCAAGTATAGCTATAGGGTTCCATCAAATATATTTGAAATTTCCTTTGGAAGGTAGTTTCAGTTAGCTTTAATCAAACAGAATAGCTTTGGGACGTTTGAAGAAATCGGAACCAAAATGACCACGCACGTGGTCGTTGTTGTTGTTGTAAATTGCGCCTGTGGCACTTTCGTTGTCAAGTTCGATTTAGAGATTTAATTCTTCTTCAGCAAGAGCGTCTCATAATTCGTTTATACTTTACATCTGAAGATATAACCTCTAGAAGGTAAGTAGCTAGTTCAATTTAATATGTCACATAAAGAAAACATACGTACGTCGTCGATATCACCTCAAAGTACCGATAAAGATCGGCTGCTGGTTGTCACATAAATAAATGAAGTCTGCAATAGGGGTTTTAGCGAGTATGGATACCTGAACTTGCTACTTATACTATAAAGGTTATCAAGACGTGAAAGTGATGAAATTGCACATTAAGCAATTTCTATAATTAATATCACCACCAACCTTACGTAACTTGAAAAAACTTGTGGAGATCAAACATTGGACTACCTTGGACTACATTCGCAGGCGGGTCAATCCTTGAGAAAAAAATTACGGGTTGGCCATGCATGGGTTATGTGCCCTGGTATTTCATGGAGAGCATTGATCATTCGGAAAAAAAGGAAGGATAATTTGGTATTCAGGGACAAAGCGGGCAATATCCCGTTGATATTTTGAAAGCAGAATGGAGAGAAAAGAAAGATCAAAAGAGAAACATGTGAAACGGGCTGTAGAACTACCTTCAATTATTCTTGGAGCAGTTTTCATTCAGGTTGTATCGGGTATCTTATTCAGGAAAGACAATTCCATTACCCGAGGGTTCCCGATTGTCAGTAGAATTTGACCAAAGCATAATTCATAATAAACTCTTTTAATTCTTTTTTATAAAATGATTCAACTATATCAATAACCCAAAAGATACAAAAGGCACACCTACAAAATACATTCTGTACTGAATAGAAGTTTTGAGCACCTGCCATCATTAGTTTTCAAGATATGGAGTGTTAACGAAAATGGTACGAACAGACCGAAAGACAGACAGACAGACGGACGGACCCACAACAATACCCCTATGCCCATTCGGGCTGAGGGGTAAAAATAGACGCCTTAGCCGATGTTTTCGGGCTACATTGTAGATGTACGTGATGAATCTAATACGGTTTCATGGAGCCCACGACGTTTCGTCACCTTTTCGATTGCTTGGAACCCAGTTTATGCTGTATAAACTTCAGTGGAGTTAGTAATGTCAACCGCCCATCTTCGTCTCTCTCATAGGTAAAATCTTTCGCGAATGGGTATTTATTGAACGTTTTCACGGACACAGATTCACAGCTTCGGACAAAGTGTTATGCGGGACTTTATCCGCGTAACCAATGTACGAACGAAACGATCCTTCGCGCAATTTGTGCAGCCCAGAAATTGGAGCGATACGCAAGAGGGACTGCCGTAGTCTCGAACATGAAATTATAACAATTACGTCACGCACCACAAACAACGCTGATTGGCTATCTTGGATTGATTAACCTAGACGGCCAATCAGCGTTGTTCGTAGTGGCTGACGTAGTGGCCATCGGTCACAAGTTATATTTTTTTAATATATATGTGTACAATTATACTAATGCACTAGAGATCCTTGTTGAGAGGAATGTGTGAGACTACAAGTATGGCTCTTCCCCATGGGATGGAACATCAAAGAGTTAGTGGAATTATTCCAACAGCCTATTTTACATTTAAATAGCCCCGTTTGAGTGCCTAAGGCTCTAGTTAATTTGGTGCTAATGTTATTATATGAATTAGATGTTTGGATCATGGACGCGAAAATTCTTTATTGCACGACAGCTGAATATTGAATGACGGATTAGACGCTTGTATTGTTTTCCAAATTATGTCATAATATCTTCAATTCGTGTCACTCTCTAAATTGATCTGATTTGTCCTATTTGTCATAATATCTATATCATATATTTGTGCTGATTATTTAAACCACATAAATTTATGCTATTTTCCACTTCAACAGAGACAATTATCTGCGTTTCATTGGATTATGACTGGATTCAATATAATCACCGCATTCAATATAATCACATATTATATAACTAGGAAAGGCAAATAACACCGAGTCAAGTTGAAATCCTCATTGAGGGATGTGAAAAGAACGGGGTACGAAAATGTTCCCCAGTGGAAAAGTTTCTCCAGGAATTATTCCCCCTGGTAATATTCCCCCCTGGAAAACTTCCCCCTAGGAATTTATCCTCCTTTGAAAAATCCCCCCTACCGTTTCGATTTCTCAGTGCTAGGTAAAAACCACAAAACAAAATATATAAAAATATAAACATGACAGTATTTTCGTTATTTTGGGATAACACTATCTTAGATTAGCAAAAATTCAATTGCTGAAAAATTCGTCGAGTCCCGTGCGGGATTCGAATCAACGACCCCAGAGTCAAGCACCGAATCGCCAGCACTGTATGATGGCGATCTAAATTACTCGGCCAACGGGTCTCCCACGAAAATAGGAGATAGCAGACCGGTAGTCTTGAAAGCGGACATGCAGTACCAGTAGTAGGTAAAGAGCTTTTGGGCGCATATTGACCTCATTTCCACCTCATTTCAAGGTCACAGAGGTCAAGTTGGAGTATAGTTCCGGCAGAAGGACCAAAAGCCACCTCCAGCACAGGAGAGTTCCAAATTTGCATATCACGTGACCCAGGTCAAAGATGTATTCATCCGCGGTGATGCGGTCATGTCTGGCGGTGATTCGGTCGCGGGAAAAAGCTTCCGCGGAGAAAAAGTAGTCCCTAGATAAAATGGTCCGATTGGGTCGAGTGAGGTATCAAAGTGAAGCTTAGGTGAAGGGGCATCTAATGGGCTGGGTGTGGGATTGAAATAGCGGCATTGTGCGCTTGCGCGGTGGCCCAAGGGTATGGAAATAGCCATTTTGGGATGTAGGGGAGCTACTAATGGTCCAATGGGATCGAGTGAGGTATCAAAGTGAAGCTTATGTGAGGGGGGTATTTGATGGGGTGGGTGCATGTAAAATTTTTCCTGAAAAAAAAAATACGGAACACGGACTTTATCGAAAAACCTGGGAAAATGCCTATATGGGGTATGGGGGTATATAGGTCGCCGGGATTAACGGGGCTTGCCTATCAATAGAGTTATCTCCCCCTAGTTCCAGGGTGGGTGTATGTAAAATTTTTCCTGAAAAAATACGGAACACGGACTTTATTCTAAATTACGGGAAAATGCCTATATGGGGTATGGGAGGTATAGGACCATCCTGGGAAACCTACTTCTCGACATTTGCGGTATGGGTTGTGGGGTCGCGTTTTCTTAGTCTCGTCATTTAGAACATGATAGGAAGTGTCCCGGCACGAATCGGTGAAATTTTTGAAAAAATTCACCGAGCCCCATATAGTCCCATACTGGGGGTATAGGATCAATGTTTGTCCCCCTGGGAAACGTACTTCTATACATTTGCGGTAGGGTTGTGGGGTCTCGTTTTACTCGTCTCGTCATTTAGAACATGATAGGAAGTGTCCCCGTGCGAATCGGTGAAATTTTTGGAAAAGTACGATATAGCCCCATATAGACATATATATATAAATATATATTCCCATACTGGAGGTATAGGATCAATGTTTGTCCCCCTGGGAAACCTACTTCTCGACATTTGCGGTAGGGTTGTGGGGTCTCGTTTTTCACGTCTCGTCATGTAGAACATCATAGCAAGGGTCCCGGAGCGAATCGGTGAATTTTTTGAAAAAAGTCACCGAGGCCTGGGTAGGCCCATAGGCCTATACTGCATGGCTATGGGCTATAGACGCATAAGGGGTGGACATGTTGGAGTCTAGGTGAGCCCCTAATGATCCTATGAGGTCGTATGAGGTCTTATTTTGAAGCTCTCATGCAGGAGCATCCGGCTGGGCTAATGGTTCGTCCGTGTTCAATAGTCTGCGCATGCGCAGACTGGCCCGTAGTATAGAAAGTAGGCATTTTGGGTGCTATGTAGGGGTGTGTTTAGGATAGAGATGGGCCATTCACGGTTCGAATGGGTCGTGTGAGGTGTCAAAGTGAAGCTTGTGTGGGGTAGAGTGAGAATGGTGTGTTTTTGAATGCAAGTCGCGTCAATCTGCGCATGCGCAGTTGGTTGTAGTAAGTAAAGTGGCCATTTTGGGGCAGTACATGAAGGTGTTTGGGGTCGAGATGGGCTATTCACGGTTCGAATGCGTCCTGGAAGGTGTCATCTTGTAGTTCTCGGGGTGTACATTCCGATTTGAGGGATGTTCGCGTCATCTGTGACGTCATCGGTGACGTCATCGGTACGAGTAGTAGCGAAAGTGGCCATTTTCGGGCAGTACATGAAGGTATTTGGGGTCGAGATGGGCTATTCACGGTTCGAATGCGTCCTGGAAGGTGTCATCTTGTAGTTCTCGGGGTGTACATTCCGATTTAAGGGATGTCCGCGTCATCAGTGACGTCATCAGTACGAGTAGTAGCAAAAGGGGGCATTTTGGGTGCTATATAGGTAACAATGAACTAAAGTTTTGTCCCATTACGTTCCAGGTTAAACAGGTTCAGTTCGCCGCTGAAAAACTGACCTTCTTGAACTTTAGCCCGGAACTACACACTGATGTTTTTGATTACCACTCCTCCCACTTCACGTGGTATGTACCAAACCACACTCATGTCCAATTGATTTTTGATAACGTAAACTGCCTTCTGAGACGAGCCGTTTTCAACCGTCTGAGCTGGTCACGTGGGTATCGTCGTTTGATTGTGCCCTGAAAAGAACACAGGCTCGGGACTGTCACAATTTTTTCAGAAATTAATCGACACTTACTAAGTTAGCGAAACACAATAAAAGTTAGTTATGATATTATCCAGTAATAACACAACTGAGCATTTAATGCGGGATATGCTTACCACGAACATCCACCTTTGGCGGAAGTGACATCATTTAGTTCGTTTTAACCTAAAGGAATGAAAATTTTGAAACTCTTGACACCACAGATAGGTTAATATCTGAAGAAGTACTGAGGGTAATATTTTAGCCAAGCTCCAAAGAATAAATATTTTGCAGCTAATTCTGTAACCCACCCCCCATCTTTGCAATCAGTGAAATTTGACATCTACACTATATAAGTCCTAATGCGCTAAAACATCTTTCTGGATAAGTTAGGGAGTAATCTGGGCACAATTCCCCATATATGTGTACCACGTCCTATATGACAGTTAAGAAAGAAAATGATGTAATCGCAGGCATATCAAGGGAAATAACTCCATCAGTCAAATGTGATTTGTAGATCGCGGAGAGCTAAAACAGAAGCGAATTTGTGAAATTTCAGCCTGGGAATTTGAGTAAATTTGCTGACTGGTCGGGAGATCAGTTGCAAATTTCACGTAAAATTGTCTCCGACTGAAATCTTTGTCCATATTCATCTGTTTCATATAATTAGAGCAAACTGCGGAACCTAATGACCCTCCCTCCCGCCCGGAATTGCGAGCTTGTGGAGGGGAGGGGGGTGTTTTTCGAGTTATTTTTAGTAATTATACCACTGTGATATCTAGCACTTCCCTTCTCAGCATCGTCTAACGGGACGAGATAAAAATTAACTGCAAAATTACGATCGCCGTGGATATAGAACACCATATCTCGGGTGAAATACACAAACTTTGATAAAAAACACCTATTTCGGGTCTATCGTCTAGGATTCCCCTAAAGGGCCCCATGTGTATGAAACTCACGAGTTGCTCAGCATTTTCATCGATACTGATTATTCCAATTAGATAATATTGCCAAACATTGATGACTGAATAAAATATGAATCAGCAAGCTCCGTCTTTATTTCACATCTATAGGTAACAATGAACTAAAGTTTTGTCCCATTACGTTCCAGGTTAAACAGGTTCAGTTCGCCGCTGAAAAACTGACCTTCTTGAACTTTAGCCCGGAACTACACACTGATGTTTTTGATTACCACTCCTCCCACTTCACGTGGTATGTACCAAACCACACTCATGTCCAATTGATTTTTGATAACGTAAACTGCCTTCTGAGACGAGCCGTTTTCAACCGTCTGAGCTGGTCACGTGGGTATCGTCGTTTGATTGTGCCCTGGAAAGAACACAGGCTCGGGACTGTCACAATTTTTTCAGAAATTAATCGACACTTACTAAGTTAGCGAAACACAATGAAAGTTAGTTATGATATTATCCAGTAATAACACAACTGAGCATTTAATGCGGGATATGCTTACCACGAACATCCACCTTTGGCGGAAGTGACATCATTTAGTTCGTTTTAACCTGTAGGGGTGTGTTTGGGGTAGAGAGGGACCATCCTTGGTTCGAATGGGTCGTGGAGGGTGTCAAAGTGAAGCTTGTGTGGGGTAGAGTCAGAATGGCGTGTTTTTGAATGCAAGTCGCGTCAATCTGCGCATGCGCAGTTGGTTGTAGTAAGTAAAGTGGCCATTTTGGGGCAGTACATGAAGGTGTTTGGGATAGAGAGGGACCATCCTTGGTCCGAATGCGTCGTGTGAGGTGTCATTTTGTTGCTCTTGGTGGGTACATTCCGATTTGAGGGGTGTCCGCGTCATCTGTGACGTCATCGGTGACGTCATCGGTACGAGTAGTAGCAAAAGTGGACATTTTCGGGCAGTACATGAAGGTATTTGGGGTCGAGATGGGCTATTCACGGTTCGAATGCGTCCTGGAAGGTGCCATCTTGTAGTTCTCGGGGTGTACATTCCGATTTGAGGGATGTCCGCGTCATCTGTGACGTCATTGATGACGTCATCGGTACGAGTAGTAGCGAAAGTGGACATTTTGTGGGTGCGTGGGGGTGAGTTTGGTGTAGAGAGGGACTATCCTTAGTCCGAATGCGTCGTGTGAGGTGTCATTTTGTAGCTCTCGAGGTGTACATTCCGAGTTGAGGCATGTCCGAAGCATCTGTGACGTCATTGTTGACGTCATCAGTAGGAGTAGTAGCGAAAGTGGACATTTTGGGGCAGTGAAGGAAGGTATTCGGAGTAGAGAGGAACCATCCTTGGTCCGAATGCGTCCTGAGAGGTGTCATGTTGTAGCTCTCGGGGTGTACATTCCGAGTTGAGGGATATCCACAGCATCTGTGACGTCATTGGTGACGTCATCAGTACGAGTAGTAGCGAAAGTGGGCATTTTTTAGCAGTGAAGGATGTTATTTGGTGTAGAGATGGACCATCCGCGGTGCGAATGCGTCGTGTGAGGTGTCATCTTGTAGCAACGCCCACCAAAGTCATTCTTAATGCTTCAACGCCCTGGTGAAATAGCTCAGAAGCTCTGATATTCCATGGAATTGTCACTAATTCTTCGAAATGCAGTGACGCCCTCGACGCCCGTCGTTACGCTTTAACACTCTAACATAACACTATTATATAGACCGGAGAGAGAACAACAACAGCAACAACAACAAGGATGACACATGAGAGAACAACAACAACAAGAAGTTTTTTTCATATAGTGTATTCTCCCCAATGTTACATCATACCCACGCTGGGGGAGCCGCGTTGGGTATATTTACAATTCAAGAAGATTCTTGTCCAATCAGAGGCCACCATTTGCATGTTTCATATTCGTTCCTGTCCGTTAGATGTATTCTTGTCCAATCAGAAGTCTCCATTTCAGAAAGTTCCATCTTCGGCCATGTTCGCTCTGAACCGTTTATTCTAATCACCGTCGGGCAGGCCAGGATGCCGTTGAGGCAACATATCCTCAGATAGTTGTTTGCGCATTCTGAGAATCTATCAGTGCATGGGTGAATACTTTCATCCGATCGGGGTGGTGGTCAGTTTAACCACGAAGAACGTAACATTGGCTACCCTCTCCACTATCCACTTGGTGTTGGGGCGTTGTTGTTGTTCTCTCATGTGTCATCCTTGTTGTTGTTGCTGTTGTTGTTCTCTCTCCGGTCTATATCATAGTGTTATGTTAGAGTGTTAAAGCGTAACGACGGGCGTCGAGGGCGTCACTGCATTTCGAAGAATTAGTGACAATTCCATGGAATATCAGAGCTTCTGAGCTATTTCACCAGGGCGTTGAAGCATTAAGAATGGCTTTGGTGGACCTCACACGACGCATTCGCACCGCGGATGGTCCATCTCTACACCAAATAACATCCTTCACTGCTAAAAAATGCCCACTTTCGCTACTACTCGTACTGATGACGTCACCAATGACGTCACAGATGCTGTGGATATCCCTCAACTCGGAATGTACACCCTGAGAGCTACAACATGACACCTCTCAGGACGCATTCGGACCAAGGATGGTTCCTCTCTACTGCGAATACCTTCCTTCACTGCCCCAAAATGTCCACTTTCGCTACTACTCCTACTGATGACGTCAACAATGACGTCACAGATGCTTCGGACATGCCTCAACTCAGAATGTACACCTCGAGAGCTACAAAATGACACCTCACACGACGCATTCGGACTAAGGATAGTCCCTATCTACACCAAACTCACCCCCACGCACCCACAAAATGTCCACTTTCGCTACTACTCGTACCGATGACGTCATCAATGACGTCACAGATGACGCGGACATCCCTCAAATCGGAATGTACACCCCGAGAACTACAAGATGGCCCCAAACACCTTCATGTACTGCCCGAAAATGTCCACTTTCGCTACTACTCGTACCGATGACGTCACCGATGACGTCACAGATGACGCGGACACCCCTCAAATCGGAATGTACCCCCCGAGAGCAACAAAATGACACCTCACACGACGCATTCGGACCAAGGATGGTCCCTCTCTATCCCAAACACCTTCATGTACTGCCCCAAAATTTGACACCTCACACGACCCATTCGAACCGTGAATGGCCCATCTCTATCCTAAACACACCCCTACATAGCACCCAAAATGCCTACTTTCTATACTACGGGCCAGTCTGCGCATGCGCAGACTATTGAACACGGACGAACCATTAGCCCAGCCGGATGCTCCTGCATGAGAGCTTCAAAATAAGACCTCATACGACCTCATAGGATCATTAGGGGCTCACCTAGACTCCAACATGTCCACCCCGTATGCGTCTATAGCCCATAGCCATGCAGTATAGGCCTATGGGCCTACCCAGGCCTTGGTGACTTTTTTCAAAAATTTCACCGATTCGCTCCGGGACCCTTGCTATGATGTTCTACATGACGAGACGTGAAAAACGAGACACCACAACCCTACCGCAAACGTCGAGAAGTAGGTTTCCCAGGGGGACAAACATTGATCCTATACCTCCAGTATGGGAATATATATTTATATATATATGTCTATATGGGGCTATATCGTACTTTTTCAAAAATTTCACCGATTCGCACGGGGACACTTCCTATCATGTTCTAAATGACGAGACGAGTAAAACGACATCCCACAACCCTACCGCAAATGTATAGAAGTACGTTTCCCAGGGGGACAAACATTGATCCTATACCCCCAGTATGGGACTATATGGGGCTCGGTGAGTTTTTTTCAAACATTTCACCGATTCGTGCCGGGACACTTCCTATCATGTTCTAAATGACGAGACTAAGAAAACGCGACCCCACAACCTATACCGCAAATGTCGAGAAGTAGGTTTCCCAGGATGGTCCTATACCTCCCATACCCCATATAGGCATTTTCCCGTAATTTAGAATAAAGTCCGTGTTCCGTATTCTTTCAGGAAAAATTTTACATACACCCACCCTGGAACTAGGGGGAGATAACTCTATTGATAGGCAAGCCCCGATAAGCCCGGCGACCTATATACCCCCCATACCCCATATAGGCATTTTCCCAGGCTTTTCGATAAAGTCCGTGTTCCGTATTTTTTTTATTCAGGAAAAATTTTACATGCACCCACCCCATCAAATACCCCCCTCACATAAGCTTCACTTTGATACCTCACTCGATCCCATTGGACCATTAGTAGCTCCCCTACATCCCAAAACGGCTATTTCCATACACTTGGGCCACCGCGCATGCGCACAATGCCGCTATTTCAATCCCACACCCAGCCCATTAGATGCCCCTTCACCTAAGCTTCACTTTGATACCTCACTCGACCCAATCGGACCATTTTATCTAGGGACTACTTTTTCTCCGCGGAAGGGTTTTCCCGCGACCGAATCACCGCCAGACATGACCGCATCACCGCGGATGAATACATCTTTGACCTGGGTCACGTGATATGCAAATTTGGAACTCTCCTGTGCTGGAGGTAGCTTTTGGTCCTTCTGCCGGAACTATACGCCACTTGACCTCTGTGACCTTGAAATGAGGTGGAAATGAGGTCAATATGCGTCCAAAAGCTCTTTACCTACTACTAGTACCCCTCTGATGATTGTAATGACACAGCTCCCACAGCTGAATAGATATATTTTGATCATTTAGAAAGTGATCGTATTTTCGTTATTTACGGATAACACTATCTTCGATTATCACAAATTCTAGCGCTGAAAATTTGGTCGAGTCCCGTGCGGGATTCGAACCAGCGACCCCAGAGTCAGGCACCTAATCGCCAGCACTATGTCGGCGATCTAAACCATTCGGCCAACGGGCATCCCACTGAAATAGGAGGTAGCAGACCGGTAGTCTTGAAAGCGAACATACAGTACCCCTCTGATGATCGAAATGACACGGCTCCCAAAGCTGAATAGATATATTTTTTTGTCATTCAGAAAGTGAACGTATAACAGTATTTTCGTTATTTTGGGATAACACTATCTTAGAATAGCACAAATTCTAGCGCTGAAAATTTGGTCGAATCCCGTGCGGGATTTATATATTATAAATCCCGCACGGGACTCGACCAAATTTTCAGCGCTAGAATTCGTTCTATTCTAAGATAGTGTTAATACGATCACTTTCTGAATGATCAAAAATATATCTATTCAGCTTTGGGAGCTGTGTCATTTCTATCATCAGAGGGGTACTGTATGTTCGATTTCAAGTCTACCGGTCTGCTGCCTCCTATTTTAGTGGGAGGCCCGTTGGCCGAGTGGTTTAGATCGCCGACATACAGTGCTGGCGATTAGGTGCCTGCCTCTGGGGTCGCTGGTTCGAATCCCGCACGGGACTCGACCAAATTTTCAGCGCTAGAATTTGTGCAATTCTAAGATAGTGTTATCCCAAAATAACTTAAATACTGTTATACGATCACTTTCTGAATGATAAAAAAATATATCTATTCAGCTTTGGGAGCTGTGTCATTTCGATCATCAGAGGGGTACTGTATGTTCGCTTTCAAGACTACCGGTCTGCTACCTCCTATTCTAATGGGAGGCCCCTTGGCCGAGTGGTTTAGATCGCCGACATACAGTGCTGGTGAATAGGTGCCTGACTCTGGGTTCGCTGGTTCGAATCCCGCGCGGGACTCGACCATATTTTCAGCGCTAGAATTTGTGCTATTCTAAGATAGCGTTATCCCAAAATAACGAAAATAGTGTGATACGATCACTTTCTGAATGATAAAAAATATATCTATTCAGCTTTGGGAGCTGTGTCATTTCGATCATCAGAGGGGTACTGTATGTTCGCTTTCAAGACTACCGGTCTGCTACCTCCTATTTTAGTGGGAGGCCCGTTGGCCGAGTGGTTTGGATCGCCGACATACAGTGCTGGCGATTAGGTGCCTGACTCTGGGGTCGCTGGTTCGGTCCCGCACGGGACTCGATCAAATTTTCAGCGCTAGAATTTGTGCTATTCTAAGATAGTGTTATCCCACAATAACGAAAATACTGTTATACGATCACTTTCTGAATGATAAAAAATATACAATGTATATAGATTATGGTTCTATTTTCACATTTGTTTCGCATAAACACGCATCGATATTGAAGAATATGCCCGATTCCATTTGACTTCGGGGTTTAACACAAACAAAACTGACCTATAACGCACCACTACACGTCCCAACACTCTATCTTTAATTTGGTGAGTTAGTCAAAGATACCCCCTCCCCCCCCAAATCAATAATAGGGGGGGGCTTCCCACGCCTCTGATGACATTACCAATATAATATTGCATGACTGAAATAAATATATATATATATTTATGTCTCCCCCAACATCTAGTGTTTGTGCTGTCTGTCAGTCTGTCTGTCTGTCTATCTGGATGGATGGATGTCTGTCCGTCCCCTTGCATTGCCTGCAAGATATCTTGAGAACTACTGATGGAATTTCACCAAACTTGGATGGAAGCTTCATTGGGATAATCCCCTCATTTGATTAGGTTTTGGTGGATGTGCGTGCATTCATCCGTGTCCGGTGTCCGTCCGTCCTTCCATCTACTTGTACATGTATATACAGGCCTTGTCTGCAAGATATCTTGAGAACTACTAGGCGCAATTTCCCCAAACTTGGATGGAAGCTTTAGTGAGATAGCCCCCTCATTTCATTAGGTTTTGGTGTGTGTGCGTGCATTCATCCGTGTCCGGTGTCTGTCCGTCCGTCCATCTACTTGTACATGTATATACAGGCCTTGTCTGCAAGATATTTTGAGAACTACTGGACGGAATTTCACCAAACTTGGCTGGAAGCTTCAGTGAGTTAGCCCCCTCATTTGATTAGGTTTTGGTATGCGTGCATGCGTTTAGCCGCATCTGGTGTCCGTCCGTCCATCCATCTACTTGTACATGTATATACAGGCCTTGTCTGCAAGATATCGTGAGAACTACTGGATGGAATTTCACCAAACATGGATGGAAGCTTCATTGCGATAGCCCCCTCATTTGATCAGGTTTTGGTGTGTGTGTGTGCATGCATTCATCCGTGGCCGGTGTCCGTCCGTCCGTCCGTTCATCTACTTGTACATGTATATACAGGCCTTGTCTGCAAGATATCATTACTTGACGGAAGTTCACCAAACTTGGATGGACGCTTTATTGGGATAGCCCTATCATCTGATTAGGTTTTGGTTTGTGTGTGCGTTCGTCCATGTTCGGTGTCTGTCCTTGTGTCCATATACTTGTACATGTATATGTATATACAGGCCCTTTCTGCAAGATATCTGAAGAACCCCTCATTTGATTAGGTTTGGGTGTGTGTGTGCCTTCATCCATGTCCATCGTCCGTCCGTCCATCTAATTGTTCATGTATATACAGACCTTGTCTGCAAGATATCTGGAGAACTACTCGACGGAATTTCACCAAACGTGGATGGAAGCTTCATTGGGATAGCCCCTCGTCTGATTAGGTTTGGGTGTGTGTGTGCATTTATCCATTCCATCGTCCGTCCGTCCATCTAATTGTTCATGTATATACATACCTTGTCTGCAAGATATCTGGAGAACTACTAGACGGAATTTCACCAAACTTGGATGGAAGATTTATTGGGATAGCCCTCTCATCTGATTAGGTTTTGGTTTGTGTGTGCGTTTGTCCATGTTCGGTGCCCGTCCGTCTGTCCATGTACTTGTACATGTATATGTATATACAGGCCCTTTCTGCAAGATATCTGAAGAACCCCTCATTTGATTAGGTTTGGGTGTGTGTGTGCATTTATCCATGTCCATCGTCCGTCCGTCCATCTAATTGTTCATGTATATACAGACCTTATCTGCAAGATATATGGAGAACTACTCGACGGAATTTCACCAAACTTGGATGGAAGCTTCATTGGGATAGCCCCTCGTCTGATTAGGTTTTGGTGTGTGTGTGCGAGCGTTCGTTCGTGTTCATCCGTCCGTCCATCTACTTGTACATGTATATACAAGCCTTGTCTGCAAGATATCTGGAGAACTACCCCATGGAATTTCGTCAAACTTGGGTGGAAGCTTCATTGCAATGGGCTCATCTGATTATGTTTCGGTATGCATGTATGCGTTCGTCTGGGTATGGTTTGCCTGTCCATCTACTTCTACCTCCGCATCTTATTATATTTTGGTGTGCGCGCGTGTTTGGTGTTCATCCGTCTGTCTACTTGTACATGTATAGACAAGACATGTCTGTAAAATATCTGAAGAACTACTGGATGGAATTTCCCCGAACTTGGATGGCAGCTTTATCGTGATGGCCTCTTCATCTGATTAGGTTTTGGTTTGTTTGCCTGCATCCATCTGTTTCTGATGTCCAGCTCTGTTACATGTATGTACAGGACTACTCTTGTCTACAAGATATGTGGAGAACTACTGGATGAAATTTCACCAAACTTGGATGGAAGCTTCATTGAAATGGCCTTATGATCTAATTAGGTTTTGGTGTGAGCTATTGCTTGGGTGAGACCATGCAAAATGTGCTTATCTGTCTGTCCAATTTTCGTTCAATCCAAATCTTGGAAACTACTGAAGGCAGATGCATGGAACTTCTATACGGTACAGTATGTATACTATAGCTGTGGCTCTTGTATGTTTTGCATCTTTCCTGTAATGTGATCAGTTTCGAAATAGTTGATGCTTCACAATTACATGTATTTCACATTGGTTGGACGCTGTAGATGTCGGCAATTCACTCATTGCTATACAAATCCCGACTGCTCACTGGGTTACTGCAGCAATGAAAATCGCCTCTTTGTAATTAATATTTTTAGATGCACAGCTTTGTTTAGGATACTTATTGCTACATTAATTTTATAGGACTTTCCCTTAAATTAAGTGCCCACTCAAGGCAAGGTGGGAGGTTGGGGGAGACGTAGTTTCTGCTTAAAAAATCAACCAGCAAAGGCTTCATGCCGGAGCGGCAACTCAAGTGTCAAAGCGGAACCTCTAGTTTACATATTTTGTTCTGTGGTTTTGCCTAACACCGAGAAATCTGAAAGGTGGTGAGGGGGGGGGGCGGAAGGCGAGAAAATCCTAGGGGGGGGGAGTTTACAAGGGAGGAATATTACCGGGTGGGGGGATATTTCCTGGGGAATCTTTTCGGGGGTGTGGGACATTTCCTACACTCGAAAAGAACACGAAGGACAGGGACGGCGGGGGAATATTCCGTGATGTGTATGAGTTTAACAGAAGCATTCAGCATTAAATTTTTCTAATTATTCACACAAGGAACTAAAGAATAGATTTTAATTTAAACGCTACGCCAATTGGGTGATATAGGCAAATACTGTCCGGAAACAGGGCGATTTTGAGACATTATTATAATAACATGACCAAACAATACAGATTATCACTAAATAGATCTCAACAAAATAGACTATAAAATGTATCAATTCTTCCGTTTCTGCTATGTAAAAAATTTGCCGTCAAAGAAACGCTTCTCTTGCATCACCGCTCTTGTCGTCAAGCAAATGTGTTTTATTTTGCAAAATGGACCCGAGTGTACTATATGTGTTGACAAACAGGGAATTGCAGGGTTTATGTAATACAGGGACCCATTTTATTTACGTTATTCATCTTGATATTTCATACTTGTTTTGAAGAAAATAATTCGATACATCTTAACCCATAGTTATGAAATTTCACCATGTCGTCCTCACTCATTCGCCTACACCCACCCCCTCCCCCCCACACACACACACTCACAAACACAACTCCAAGTCGTTGAATTCAACCAAATTTGTTTGTCTTGCAATTTCGGTGTGTCCGCCAGTTGTTGCATAAGAAATGTTGGCAAACAGGCGGAGTTGTTTCTAAATCCACAGAGCTAATAGTTAAACAATAACAAAACTGTCTTCGTGTCAAGTCACGCTGAATTATTTCAGGCAAAAATTTAGGAGACACCTTATTGCTAGGTTTGCATATACTATAACCATTCCCACATGTCAGCACAACATCTCATTGATATCTACACTTAAGTATGAATTGTTATCTTAAGTATATGTAATTCAATCTTGAGATGTCAGCTTGCTCGGTCAGTTTGAAGAGTAGTTAAAATCGCGCTTTTGGTTGATGTTGCGGTTATGGAAGCATGTGTTTTTTCTGTCCTCAAGTGGGAATAATCGGAGTTCTCGCCTATACAAATGCTGGTGGTATAATATAAGCTAGGGTACGTCTCTTAACCATTTCATTCTTGAGTAGGACAAACTTATATTACATGTGATACTTTCGGTCCTCCAATCTCGTCATACTCATATTCTCTCAATTTATTCATCCAACAAAACAGAAGTTAAGTATATTACAAATAAATATCTCGTGTTGCGATTCTTCCCCTCTGTATTTGATTAAATGTAAGTGAATAACTCATCACATTTACCGATCGGGAATTATATTGCGGGGAAGTGGCGACAGGGAAGAAAGGTCCGCATATAATCTACAGATTGCATTCTATTAGGAAGCTTTTTGCGATATAATGAAGATATATTATTAGCTAGTAACATTTTGTAAAAATATTACTCATATTTTGTTTCCAAATCTCTGCATTAGTGCAGTAATCTAGCGAATTTAATTAAATATATGAGATATCCCATAAGGTTATTTTGTTGTTCCAAAACAGAGTTCGATTTGTGCGACTATATTATCGGCATTTTCCTTTTTTTCCTTTTCCATTTTCCTAAAAAATACACAGTTATCTTCTGTCAATAAGAGGAAGTCATTTACTTAACTGTATCAGTAAAATACAATAGAATGGTTGATTTCGGCTTCTATCGCCTGGGAAATCCTTTTTCATCTATGTCAACCCAACCAGAGACCGAAAATTCCGCTATCAGTTGGACACATCGAAAAGATGTAATCTGATCTTCCTGGCTGTAGAACTAAAGAAATCGCCGTGATGTCCTTGTCAAGATTAACAAAATTTCGCCAGAGAGGATTATGAGCGACCAAGAACATCCAATGTCGAGGCGCGGATGGCCGAGAAGCTTATCGGGCTTTCGACTCATTCGGACCGACCTACGACTGTGGGTGACTTGTAATATCTCCAGTTTATCTGGGGGATTACGATTTTAATGGTGTTTCAAATACCAACGTCAGTAACTGAGCTACCGATTTTAAATAGATAGATAATAGGTCAAGGAAAAGACGATATGATCCAACTACTGGCTGGAAGATCCAACATTGGTAATGGAGAGCGATTCAGAACAAACTCTGACGCATAGGGATAATGCTGAATAGGTTCCATGAGCTGAGGACAAATGTGTATAAGAACCGTCATTAAAATACACAAAAAAATATTTTATATAAAATCTTCAAGAATGTTTCCTTTACAGTTCTTTTCATTATCCCAAAACTTTCTACGACCGCTAAAATCACCCATCAGCAAACAAGGTTTAGGGAGCTGAAGGTATGTATACCATTCATAATGTGGATACAGAATTCAAAGTAACACGAACTGCTACAGCTTGTAAATTTGTCTTTAAATCAATAGGACTATGTAAAACTCACTTTAAAAAGTATTGAGTCGCCTATAGTCTATCCATGCTCTTACAAATCATCTGGTCTGTCATTCATAATTCAGCCGTCGTCCATTAGAGAATATCCGCGTCCATAATCCAGAGACCTATTTCATATTCCATATAACAGTATTAGCACCAAATTCAAAAAGACAATCATGAATACAAAAACATAGGCTTGTTTCCTGCAAGAGAGAAGCGGTCAACAGTTTTCAATGATGCCGATAAGACATCATGATGTTCCAAAAATATCAAATCGTATCGCTGATCAGTATTCTTAATCCATAATATTCGTTGTAAAGTAGTCATCTAAAGAATGATGTATCTGTCACGCTTTGATTGTGCCTGTTCATATGAGTAGCATGAGGGTCTTGAAGTACATGGGATCATACGGTCCCTAGTCCCGGGTTAAGTGGAATTAGACACAAGTTACGAAACGTAACGTCATAGATCTTGCACGCTACTCTCTTATTTTGCTATCAGCATGCGATATGTATCGCCAAATTTGAGAAACTTTGAGTGGAGGCGCTTGGTGGTGTAGCCCTGTTTTATAAGGTTCTGCAACAATGTTTTGTGATGTTGATTAATTTAACACAGGATCTAGCAAATGCTACAAGGCGTGATATGTATACGCCATATGCAGGTCCCACTGGAATATTACTGTCCAGAAAGGGATAGTTAACGATGTCGAAATTGTAATCATCTATTTTGTCATACATTCGACGAGAGAGAAGGCCCGCTTCATTTTTATAGAGTTATAGGTCTAAATATGATGTGCCCGTAGGGCTATCTGCAGTTTCCTTCAAATCCAGTGAAGGCGGATATATATCTTTCACTGCGTCATTTATATAGCAATTATCCACAGCGAGAAGATCGTCTATATAGCGTTTGGTGAATGAGAAGGAACGGGCTTTGAATGGATCGGTTTTTGAAAGCGCCTGCATATAGTCATATTCATAAGAGAACAGATATAGGTCAGTCAACAGGGGTGCACAATTAGTATCCATTGGAATACCTACATGCTGCTGATATATTGTGTTGGCAAATTCCACACAGATATTATTAATGAGAAATTCGAGCAGCTCTATATACAAAGACACATCCCATGAATGATATAGCCCGTATGTAGTAGAGCTAAAGAATGCTTTATGGCATCCGACATTAATATATCTACGATCAGTTTTCTTGAACACATCCTATTAATGAACTTAGACGGTCATAAGGTCCCGATGAGGGATTGTAATATAGTATTGTGGATACAAGTCTATACGGTATGTGACCTTTAGCATCAAGTTCTTCCGTAAGACATTTTGAGTTTTTCAATATCCACATACATTCAACGCCAGAGTTTTTAGAAATAGTGACGCTATGGAAGCCGGATGCGGCCAATCTCGTCTTTTCGTTTTTTCGTTTTTTCGCCTTCAATAACGCGCGGCGCGAGAAAACGAAAAGACGAGATTGTGTCTAATTTCGCGAGATTTTGCCTTTTTCTCCTCTCTTCGTCTTTTCGTTTTCTCGTGTTTTGATAACGCGCGGCACGAAAACACGAGATTGCAAGGCGAAAAGACGAGAATGCGAGGCGAAAAGACGAGAAAACGAGAGCCAAAAATCTCGTCTTTTCGCCACGTTTTTTCGTTTTCTCGCGTTATCAAAAGGCGAAAAAACGAGAAAACGAAAACACGAGATTCGATCCGATCTCGTTTTTTCGTTTTTTCGCGTTATCAAAAGGCGAAAAAACGAGAAAACGAAAAAACGAGTAAACGAAAAGACGAGTAAACGAAAAGACGAAAAAACGAGAAAACGAAAAGACGAGAAAACGAGAAAACGAAAAGACGAGAAAACGAAAAGACGAGAAAACGAAAAGACGAGATTCGATACAATCTCGTCTTTTCGTTTTTTCGCGTGGCGTCCATAGTGCGCTGGCATTGAATTCTGCGCGTACTTTTTCAAAAATTTCACCGATTCGCACGGGGACACTTCTTATCATGTTCTAAATGACGAGACGAGTAAAACGACATCCCACAACCCTACCGCAAATGTATAGAAGTACGTTTCCCAGGGGGACAAACATTGATCCTACACCCCCAGTATGGGACTATATGGGGCTCGGTGAGTTTTTTTCAAAAATTTCACCGATTCGTGCCGGGACACTTCCTATCATGTTCTAAATGACGAGACTAAGAAAACGCGACCCCACAACCTATACCGCAAATGTCGAGAAGTAGGTTTTCCAGGATGGTCCTATACCTTCCATACCCCATATAGGCATTTTCCCGTAATTTAGAATAAAGTCCGTGTTCCGTATTCTTTCAGGAAAAATTTTACATACACCCACCCTGGAACTAGGGGGAGATAACTCTATTGATAGGCAAGCCCCGATAAGCCCGGCGACCTATATACCCCCCATACCCCATATAGGCATTTTCCCAGGCTTTTCGATAAAGTCCGTGTTCCGTATTTTTTTTATTCAGGAAAAATTTTACATGCACCCACCCCATCAAATACCCCCCTCACATAAGCTTCACTTTGATACCTCACTCGATCCCATTGGACCATTAGTAGCTCCCCTACATCCCAAAACGGCTATTTCCATACACTTGGGCCACCGCGCATGCGCACAATGCCGCTATTTCAATCCCACACCCAGCCCATTAGATGCCCCTTCACCTAAGCTTCACTTTGATACCTCACTCGACCCAATCGGACCATTTTATCTAGGGACTACTTTTTCTCCGCGGAAGCTTTTTCCCGCGACCGAATCACCGCCAGACATGACCGCATCACCGCGGATGAATACATCTTTGACCTGGGTCACGTGATATGCAAATTTGGAACTCTCCTGTGCTGGAGGTAGCTTTTGGTCCTTCTGTCGGAACTATACGCCACTTGACCTCTGTGACCTTGAAATGAGGTGGAAATGAGGTCAATATGCGCCCAAAAGCTCTTTACCTACTACTAGTACCCCTCTGATGATTGTAATGACACAGCTCCCACAGCTGAATAGATATATTTTGATCATTTAGAAAGTGATCGTATTTTCGTTATTTACGGATAACACTATCTTAGATTATCACAAATTCTAGCGCTGAAAATTTGGTCGAGTCCCGTGCGGGATTCGAACCAGCGACCCCAGAGTCAGGCACCTAATCGCCAGCACTATGTCGGCGATCTAAACCATTCGGCCAACGGGCATCCCACTGAAATAGGAGGTAGCAGACCGGTAGTCTTGAAAGCGAACATACAGTACCCCTCTGATGATCGAAATGACACGGCTCCCAAAGCTGAATAGATATATTTTTTTGTCATTCAGAAAGTGAACGTATAACAGTATTTTCGTTATTTTGGGATAACACTATCTTAGAATAGCACAAATTCTAGCGCTGAAAATTTGGTCGAATCCCGTGCGGGATTTATATATTATAAATCCCGCACGGGACTCGACCAAATTTTCAGCGCTAGAATTCGTTCTATTCTAAGATAGTGTTAATACGATCACTTTCTGAATGATCAAAAATATATCTATTCAGCTTTGGGAGCTGTGTCATTTCGATCATCAGAGGGGTACTGTATGTTCGATTTCAAGTCTACTGGTCTGCTGCCTCCTATTTTAGTGGGAGGCCCGTTGGCCGAGTGGTTTAGATCGCCGACATACAGTGCTGGCGATTAGGTGCCTGCCTCTGGGGTCGCTGGTTCGAATCCCGCACGGGACTCGACCAAATTTTCAGCGCTAGAATTTGTGCAATTCTAAGATAGTGTTATCCCAAAATAACTTAAATACTGTTATACGACCACTTTCTGAATGATAAAAAAATATATCTATTCAGCTTTGGGAGCTGTGTCATTTCGATCATCAGAGGGGTACTGTATGTTCGCTTTCAAGACTACCGGTCTGCTACCTCCTATTCTAATGGGAGGCCCCTTGGCCGAGTGGTTTAGATCGCCGACATACAGTGCTGGTGAATAGGTGCCTGACTCTGGGTTCGCTGGTTCGAATCCCGCGCGGGACTCGACCATATTTTCAGCGCTAGAATTTGTGCTATTCTAAGATAGCGTTATCCCAAAATAACGAAAATAGTGTGATACGATCACTTTCTGAATGATAAAAAATATATCTATTCAGCTTTGGGAGCTGTGTCATTTCGATCATCAGAGGGGTACTGTATGTTCGCTTTCAAGACTACCGGTCTGCTACCTCCTATTTTAGTGGGAGGCCCGTTGGCCGAGTGGTTTGGATCGCCGACATACAGTGCTGGCGATTAGGTGCCTGACTCTGGGGTCGCTGGTTCGGTCCCGCACGGGACTCGATCAAATTTTCAGCGCTAGAATTTGTGCTATTCTAAGATAGTGTTATCCCACAATAACGAAAATACTGTTATACGATCACTTTCTGAATGATAAAAAATATACAATGTATATAGATTATGGTTCTATTTTCACATTTGTTTCGCATAAACACGCATCGATATTGAAGAATATGCCCGATTCCATTTGACTTCGGGGTTTAACACAAACAAAACTGACCTATAACGCACCACTACACGTCCCAACACTCTATCTTTAATTTGGTGAGTTAGTCAAAGATACCCCCTCCCCCCCAAATCAATAATAGGGGGGGGGGCTTCCCACGCCTCTGATGACATTACCAATATAATATTGCATGACTGAAATAAATATATATATATATTTATGTCTCCCCCAACATCTAGTGTTTGTGCTGTCTGTCAGTCTGTCTGTCTGTCTATCTGGATGGATGGATGTCTGTCCGTCCCCTTGCATTGCCTGCAAGATATCTTGAGAACTACTGATGGAATTTCACCAAACTTGGATGGAAGCTTCATTGGGATAATCCCCTCATTTGATTAGGTTTTGGTGGATGTGCGTGCATTCATCCGTGTCCGGTGTCCGTCCGTCCTTCCATCTACTTGTACATGTATATACAGGCCTTGTCTGCAAGATATTTTGAGAACTACTGGACGGAATTTCACCAAACTTGGCTGGAAGCTTCAGTGAGTTAGCCCCCTCATTTGATTAGGTTTTGGTATGCGTGCATGCGTTTAGCCGCATCTGGTGTCCGTCCGTCCATCCATCTACTTGTACATGTATATACAGGCCTTGTCTGCAAGATATCGTGAGAACTACTGGATGGAATTTCACCAAACATGGACGGAAGCTTCATTGGGATAGCCCCCTCATTTGATCAGGTTTTGGTGTGTGTGTGTGCATGCATTCATCCGTGGCCGGTGTCCGTCCGTCCGTCCGTTCATCTACTTGTACATGTATATACAGGCCTTGTCTGCAAGATATCATTACTTGACGGAAGTTCACCAAACTTGGATGGACGCTTTATTGGGATAGCCCTATCATCTGATTAGGTTTTGGTTTGTGTGTGCGTTCGTCCATGTTCGGTGTCTGTCCTTGTGTCCATATACTTGTACATGTATATGTATATACAGGCCCTTTCTGCAAGATATCTGAAGAACCCCTCATTTGATTAGGTTTGGGTGTGTGTGTGCCTTCATCCATGTCCATCGTCCGTCCGTCCATCTAATTGTTCATGTATATACAGACCTTGTCTGCAAGATATCTGGAGAACTACTCGACGGAATTTCACCAAACGTGGATGGAAGCTTCATTGGGATAGCCCCTCGTCTGATTAGGTTTTGGTTTGTGTGTGCGTTTGTCCATGTTCGGTGTCCGTCCGTCTGTCCATGTACTTGTACATGTATATGTATATACAGGCCCTTTCTGCAAGATATCTGAAGAACCCCTCATTTGATTAGGTTTGGGTGTGTGTGTGCATTTATCCATGTCCATCGTCCGTCCGTCCATCTAATTGTTCATGTATATACAGACCTTATCTGCAAGATATCTGGAGAACTACTCGACGGAATTTCACCAAACTTGGATGGAAGCTTCATTGGGATAGCCCCTCGTCTGATTAGGTTTTGGTGTGTGTGTGCGAGCGTTCGTTCGTGTTCATCCGTCCGTCCATCTACTTGTACATGTATATACAAGCCTTGTCTGCAAGATATCTGGAGAACTACCCCATGGAATTTCGTCAAACTTGGGTGGAAGCTTCATTGCAATGGGCTCATCTGATTATGCATGTATGCGTTTGTCTGGGTATGGTTTGGTTTGTTTGCCTGCATCCATCTGTTTCTGATGTCCAGCTCTGTTACATGTATGTACAGGACTACTCTTGTCTACAAGATATGTGGAGAACTACTGGATGAAATTTCACCAAACTTGGATGGAAGCTTCATTGAAATGGCCTTATGATCTAATTAGGTTTTGGTGTGAGCTATTGCTTGGGTGAGACCATGCAAAATGTGCTTATCTGTCTGTCCAATTTTTGTTCAATCCAAATCTTGGAAACTACTGAAGGCAGATGCATGGAACTTCTATACGGTACAGTATGTATACTATAGCTGTGGCTCTTGTATGTTTTGCATCTTTCCTGTAATGTGATCAGTTTCGAAATAGTTGATGCTTCACAATTACATGTATTTCACATTGGTTGGACGCTGTAGATGTCGGCAATCCACTCATTGCTATACAAATCCCGACTGCTCACTGGGTTACTGCAGCAATGAAAATCGCCTCTTTGTAATTAATATTTTTAGATGCACAGCTTTGTTTAGGATACTTATTGCTACATTAATTTTATAAGACTTTCCCTTAAATTATGTGCCCACTCAAGGCAAGGTGGGAGGTTGGGGGAGACGTAGTTTCTGCTTAAAAAATCAACCAGCAAAGGCTTCATGCCGGAGCGGCAACTCAAGTGTCAAAGCGGAACCTCTAGTTTACATATTTTGTTCTGTGGTTTTGCCTAACACCGAGAAATCTGAAAGGTGGTGAGGGGGGGGGGCGGAAGGCGAGAAAATCCTAGGGGGGGGGAGTTTACAAGGGAGGAATATTACCGGGTGGGGGGATATTTCCTGGGGAATCTTTTCGGGGGTGTGGGACATTTCCTACACTCGAAAAGAACACGAAGGACAGGGACGGCGGGGGAATATTCCGTGATGTGTATGAGTTTAACAGAAGCATTCAGCATTAAATTTTTCTAATTATTCACACAAGGAACTAAAGAATAGATTTTAATTTAAACGCTACGCCAATTGGGTGATATAGGCAAATACTGTCCGGAAACAGGGCGATTTTGAGACATTATTATAATAACATGACCAAACAATACAGATTATCACTAAATAGATCTCAACAAAATAGACTATAAAATGTATCAATTCTTCCGTTTCTGCTATGTAAAAAATTTGCCGTCAAAGAAACGCTTCTCTTGCATCACCGCTCTTGTCGTCAAGCAAATGTGTTTTATTTTGCAAAATGGACCCGAGTGTACTATATGTGTTGACAAACAGGGAATTGCAGGGTTTATGTAATACAGGGACCCATTTTATTTACGTTATTCATCTTGATATTTCATACTTGTTTTGAAGAAAATAATTCGATACATCTTAACCCATAGTTATGAAATTTCACCATGTCGTCCTCACTCATTCGCCTACACCCACCCCCTCCCCCCCCCCACACACACACACTCACAAACACAACTCCAAGTCGTTGAATTCAACCAAATTTGTTTGTCTTGCAATTTCGGTGTGTCCGCCAGTTGTTGCATAAGAAATGTTGGCAAACAGGCGGAGTTATTTCTAAATCCACAGAGCTAATAGTTAAACAATAACAAAACTGTCTTCGTGTCAAGTCACGCTGAATTATTTCAGGCAAAAATTTAGGAGACACCTTATTGCTAGGTTTGCATATACTATAACCATTCCCACATGTCAGCACAACATCTCATTGATATCTACACTTAAGTATGAATTGTTATCTTAAGTATATGTAATTCAATCTTGAGATGTCAGCTTGCTCGGTCAGTTTGAAGAGTAGTTAAAATCGCGCTTTTGGTTGATGTTGCGGTTATGGAAGCATGTGTTTTTTCTGTCCTCAAGTGGGAATAATCGGAGTTCTCGCCTATACAAATGCTGGTGGTATAATATAAGCTAGGGTACGTCTCTTAACCATTTCATTCTTGAGTAGGACAAACTTATATTACATGTGATACTTTCGGTCCTCCAATCTCGTCATACTCATATTCTCTCAATTTATTCATCCAACAAAACAGAAGTTAAGTATATTACAAATAAATATCTCGTGTTGCGATTCTTCCCCTCTGTATTTGATCAAATGTAAGTGAATAACTCATCACATTTACCGATCGGGAATTATATTGCGGGGAAGTGGCGACAGGGAAGAAAGGTCCGCATATAATCTACAGATTGCATTCTATTAGGAAGCTTTTTGCGATATAATGAAGATATATTATTAGCTAGTAACATTTTGTAAAAATATTACTCATATTTTGTTTCCAAATCTCTGCATTAGTGCAGTAATCTAGCGAATTTAATTAAATATATGAGATATCCCATAAGGTTATTTTGTTGTTCCAAAACAGAGTTCGATTTGTGCGACTATATTATCGGCATTTTCCTTTTTTTCCTTTTCCATTTTCCTAAAAAATACACAGTTATCTTCTGTCAATAAGAGGAAGTCATTTACTAAACTGTATCAGTAAAATACAATAGAATGGTTGATTTTGGCTTCTATCGCCTGGGAAATCCTTTTTCATCTATGTCAACCCAACCAGAGACCGAAAATTCCGCTATCAGTTGGACACATCGATAAGATGTAATCTGATCTTCCTGGCTGTAGAACTAAAGAAATCGCCGTGATGTCCTTGTCAAGATTAACAAAATTTCGCCAGAGAGGATTATGAGCGACCAAGAACATCCAATGTCGAGGCGCGGATGGCCGAGAAGCTTATCGGGCTTTCGACTCATTCGGACCGACCTACGACTGTGGGTGACTTGTAATATCTCCAGTTTATCTGGGGGATTACGATTTTAATGGTGTTTCAAATACCAACGTCAGTAACTGAGCTACCGATTTTAAATAGATAGATAATAGGTCAAGGAAAAGACGATATGATCCAACTACTGGCTGGAAGATCCAACATTGGTAATGGAGAGCGATTCAGAACAAACTCTGACGCATAGGGATAATGCTGAATAGGTTCCATGAGCTGAGGACAAATGTGTATAAGAACCGTCATTAAAATACACAAAAAAATATTTTATATAAAATCTTCAAGAATGTTTCCTTTACAGTTCTTTTCATTATCCCAAAACTTTCTACGACCGCTAAAATCACCCATCAGCAAACAAGGTTTAGGGAGCTGAAGGTATGTATACCATTCATAATGTGGATACAGAATTCAAAGTAACACGAACTGCTACAGCTTGTAAATTTGTCTTTAAATCAATAGGACTATGTAAAACTCACTTTAAAAAGTATTGAGTCGCCTATAGTCTATCCATGCTCTTACAAATCATCTGGTCTGTCATTCATAATTCAGCCGTCGTCCATTAGAGAATATCCGCGTCCATAATCCAGAGGCCTATTTCATATTCCATATAACAGTATTAGCACCAAATTCAAAAAGACAATCATGAATACAAAAACATAGGCTTGTTTCCTGCAAGAGAGAAGCGGTCAACAGTTTTCAATGATGCCGATAAGACATCATGATGTTCCAAAAATATCAAATCGTATCGCTGATCAGTATTCTTAATCCATAATATTCGTTGTAAAGTAGTCATCTAAAGAATGATGTATCTGTCACGCTTTGATTGTGCCTGTTCATATGAGTAGCATGAGGGTCTTGAAGTACATGGGATCATACGGTCCCTAGTCCCGGGTTAAGTGGAATTAGACACAAGTTACGAAACGTAACGTCATAGATCTTGCACGCTACTCTCTTATTTTGCTATCAGCATGCGATATGTATCGCCAAATTTGAGAAACTTTGAGTGGAGGCGCTTGGTGGTGTAGCCCTGTTTTATAAGGTTCTGCAACAATGTTTTGTGATGTTGATTAATTTAACACAGGATCTAGCAAATGCTACAAGGTGTGATATGTATACGCCATATGCAGGTCCCACTGGAATATTACTGTCCAGAAAGGGATAGTTAACGATGTCGAAATTGTAATCATCTATTTTGTCATACATTCGACGAGAGAGAAGGCCCGCTTCATTTTTATAGAGTTATAGGTCTAAATATGATGTGCCCGTAGGGCTATCTGCAGTTTCCTTCAAATCCAGTGAAGGCGGATATATATCTTTCACTGCGTCATTTATATAGCAATTATCCACAGCGAGAAGATCGTCTATATAGCGTTTGGTGAATGAGAAGGAACGGGCTTTGAATGGATCGGTTTTTGAAAGCGCCTGCATATAGTCATATTCATAAGAGAACAGATATAGGTCAGTCAACAGGGGTGCACAATTAGTATCCATTGGAATACCTACATGCTGCTGATATATTGTGTTGGCAAATTTCACACAGATATTATTAATGAGAAATTCGAGCAGCTCTATATACAAAGACACATCCCATGAATGATATAGCCCGTATGTAGTAGAGCTAAAGAATGCTTTATGGCATCCGACATTAATATATCTACGATCAGTTTTCTTGAACACATCCTATTAATGAACTTAGACGGTCATAAGGTCCCGATGAGGGATTGTAATATAGTATTGTGGATACAAGTCTATACGGTATGTGACCTTTAGCATCAAGTTCTTCCGTAAGACATTTTGAGTTTTTCAATATCCACATACATTCAACGCCAGAGTATTTAGAAATAGTGACGCTATGGAAGCCGGATGCGGCCAATCTCGTCTTTTCGTTTTTTCGTTTTTTCGCCTTCAATAACGCGCGGCGCGAGAAAACGAAAAGACGAGATTGTGTCTAATTTCGCGAGATTTTGCCTTTTTCTCCTCTCTTCGTCTTTTCGTTTTCTCGTGTTTTGATAACGCGCGGCACGAAAACACGAGATTGCAAGGCGAAAAGACGAGAATGCGAGGCGAAAAGACGAGAAAACGAGAGCCAAAAATCTCGTCTTTTCGCCACGTTTTTTCGTTTTCTCGCGTTATCAAAAGGCGAAAAAACGAGAAAACGAAAACACGAGATTCGATCCGATCTCGTTTTTTCGTTTTTTCGCGTTATCAAAAGGCGAAAAAACGAGAAAACGAAAAAACGAGTAAACGAAAAGACGAGTAAACGAAAAGACGAAAAAACGAGAAAACGAAAAGACGAGAAAACGAGAAAACGAGAAAACGAAAAGACGAGAAAACGAAAAGACGAGAAAACGAAAAGACGAGATTCGATACAATCTCGTCTTTTCGTTTTTTCGCGTGGCGTCCATAGTGCGCTGGCATTGAATTCTGCGCATGACCGGAAGCGCTTAAACTTTGGGAAGGTGAGTAGTTGTGGTTTAAGATTATGGCAAAGTTTTCCCAAAATTGAGTAACAAACATGACGATTGAATTAATTATTTGAATTTTAAAAACAATGTGAATATTATATTTTCCACAAAATATCGCTCAGTAATATCTATTTCGTCTTTATTGAAAACGGTTGAGGAACAAGTAATTGATGGCTGAACTCAAGATAATGATATTTTTTTATTCCTACGAAGTAGACTCTCATTTGCAAATTGTCCGGTAAAGATGAGTGAGTGAGTCAGTCAGTCTATCCGAATCCTTTCGTCGGCAAACTAAGGAGAACGATTTATATTAGAACCTTGATTTTTGGCATGAAAGTGCATCAGGGGACTGTTGCCAGCAAGTTCTGAGCTGACCTACTTTTGATGAAAATTTCTGGTGATTTTTGATGAAAATCACTGGTGATTCTGACTTGGGCAGTGCCCATCTTATTGTAGGCAGGATTTCAACTGGGGGAGTTCAGTCCGCGTCGGAGTCCTATTGCCTACCCTACTTCGTAGGTCCTGTGACGTTAGTCACACTACTCATGCTATTATAACTATTACATTTTTTTACTAAATCATACAAATCTTGTTACTAGTATGTTGAAAATATTTCAGTGTGTTACACATTTGTAGTTATAGTACAAAAAAGGTTCTGTAAGATAGAAAAAGTGGACCTTAGTAAAAGTTTAAGAGCTACAATAATTTGGGAAAAATAATAATTTTAAACCACAAATACTCACCTTCCCCAAGTGCTTCCGGTCATGCGCGGAATTGAGTGCCAGCGCACTATGGACGCCACGCGAAAAAACGAAAAGACGAGATTGTATCGAATCCCATCTTTTCGTTTTCTCGTCTTTTCGTTTTCTCGTTTTTTCGTCTTTTCGTTTTCTCGTCTTTTCGTTTTCTCGTCTTTTCGTTTTCTCGTCTTTTCGTTTTCTCGTTTTTTCGTCTTTTCGTTTTCTCGTGTTTTCGTTTTCTCATTTTTTCCTCTTTTCGTTTTCTCGTTTTTTCGCCTTTTGATAACGCGAGAAACCGAAAAAACGCGGCGAAAAGACGAGATTTCTGGCCCTCGTTTTCTCGTCTTTTCGCCTCGCATTCTCGTCTTTTCGCCTCGCATTCTCGTCTTTTCGCTTAGCAATCTCGTGTTTTCGCGCCGCGCGTTATCAAAACACAAGAAAACGAGAAAACGAAAAGACGAGAAAAGGCAAAATCTCGCGAAATTTCACACAATCTCGTCTTTTCGTTTTCTCGCGCCGCGCGTTATCAAAGGCGAAAACACGAAAAAACGAGATTGGCCGCATCCGGCTTCCATATGACGCAGTACCTTTCCCAAAATGTTTTTACCGCCTGAAGGGGCTTCGTCATCAGGGTTGAAAGAAGCTTGGTGGCGCAGCTTCTAGAACCAGATATGAATCTAGCTTTGTATGGTGATTTATGCATTTTGGGGGTCCAGTATGCTTTTGGAATATCATTATGTTTGGTTGGAATACAAATACCTCTTTCATTGAGAAACGTTTTGTGATTGTTAAATAAATCTTCCAGAGTAAATGCAGTTTGAGAGTAAGTAGACGTGTTTGATGACGATATGTTTACACTCAATTCTTGAACCAGCACCTGGTAATAGTAATATTTACATATGAATGCACAGGTGTATGTTCACTTCGACTGTCGTTTACATCGAGTATAGTAGTATCTTTGCTGAGCATTTGATTTTCGTTAACAATACTATCGTTCTCTTCTTTGGCCAGAGAATCACGAGTTTGAACTGCTCTTAGATCTAAAATCTCCACAGACTCGTCTTCTTTAGTCTCAAGATCACGCAGTAAATTTTCCGGACTTTCGTCTACTCTATTCTCCTTGGTGGGTGAAGCAGGAATATCAATCGGATTTTTAACAGCTTCCTCATCAAAGAGGGCTGAACATCTGGTCGTTTTCTTATTCCTTTGACTAACCCTAGAATTCACCTTGGAGATCTTGCAATCTGGACCTACAACTAACCAAATGCTATCATCAAAGCTTTAGGGCTGCTCGACTGAAAATGCGTTTATTCTTACACAACGTTCTCCACAACGACAGACTTCTCCGTAACGGGAGACCTCTTCCCTGTATTGGAATGAACACCAGTTTCACATTGTGAAGCAGTCTGGTTAATTGTGTCAGTCGGATCCTCTGTTTCTTCAGGATTTATAGATGTCTGTCTAGGTGAAGTATCCTCATGTGGTGATAAACGGCATCTTACTCACGATCACGCGTAATTTATTTTCCCATAAGTGACCCAGACCATATGGGTTTCCCTTTAAGGATGTCCGCTGGAGGTAAACCAAAGTAATTAACTTTTTGAATAATGTGTTTTGTTGCATTCATAACTATGTAATATGAGGAAAAACAAAGACAAAAAATATAGGTTGATGTGCATTTAGTTAGCTGTAGACACGGTCAAATGGACTGACCATGCTTCATTAGATAACCCAGAAAATATAGGGAATAGCTTTGGTTTTGAAGGATAAACATGAATAAATCATATATATAGTATTTAAATATTTCTTAAATTTTATCTGTTTGAAGATAGTCCCAATGTCTATCAAAATTGATAAATTTGGACGAATGCTGCTGCGCACAATTCTCGGTTAGAAGACTTAAAAGGAAATCACTATCTCTTAACCTAGGAATCTGATAAATCCCAATGGGGTAAATCAGCAAAAACATGCAAAATGGCCGCCAAATGCACCAGCGGACTACCTTCAATCTTCGCGTCCCTAATGATCCAAATCGCAAGTGGGATCGCTAATTGTATCTAGATGAAAATGAACACAAATGCTTGTTTTGAGACAAAACAGAAATAACATACGGCCAAACAAAGCTCTGATAAGCTGGGTGTAAATTGACAATAACATCGCATGAATATACTTAATGGTTGTGTGAAATACAATATCATAGCGTTGCATGTGAATGGACGTCGTGCTATCTTCTCGCCAGAAAAGAACGTACATTGAACCGTGAATGTGGAGATGAACAAGGATTACATTTAAGTACGTCCCAAAGCCTGTCGCAAACAAACGGTTAGCTACATTGTCATCGCACTTGAAAGTAAGCCCTAATACATAATTCATTATATAATTCAACCTAAATACACATTGGCGTGTATGCTTTTGTCTTTTCCTATATTCACGACAGCATTATCGAGGGAGTAAATCGATGTACCTAAATCGACATTTACCGGACTAACGACAGAGGGAGAGAGAATCCAGGTTTAATGTCGCGTTCAGTAATATTTCAGCTATATAGCGACGACCAAAAAAAAATTCTAAGTATTCTAACAATCCAGCAAACTATAAGTAATGCACATACACAAAAACTGATGCAGCAAACCGATTTCTTAAAAAAAAAAACTAAAATACAGTCTTCTTTTATCAGACCAAAAAGATTTTCTAAAGTAAATGCTTGATAAAAAGAATCTCTTACAATCGTAATATGTATACAGTCGATCAGAATATGTTTCACTTTGAGATTTTCGTGGCATGAAATACACCTTGGGGCTGGTTCCTTGTTTAGTAGATGTTCGTAGGTCACTGGGTATGGCCGATTCTACATCGCCTGAGCATCGCTTGATATGTGCGTTTCTGGCTACTCAGATGAATATACCGTACAGTTGTTTGGAACTGATGAAGTTTGTTATTATCCACAGCATCCCATAAAGATCTCACATAAGCACGGATAGAGGGGAGTTATTTAATATGAAAATGTGACGCTTTAGTGAAATACTATATGTTTGTTACGTCTGGCTTATGTAGACGTTTGTAACCTGAAAGTCGATCAAAAGATAGTTCTGGCTGCACTGGAACAGTGTATTATTGAGTGGTCGAACCGAGAAAAAGTTGAACCTACAGTACTCGCTGATTGGCTGGACCTCACCACGGAAACCGTTGAAACAATCGGCCATATTGACCGAAGTACCCTCCCACAGGCAAAACCAAATACTGAGAAACATCAGTTCGCAAGAAGTTCTTGCAAATCTCCAGAGTAAATTCGTCACAGTCCGACAAAGCTTCAAACGATATAATAATCATATGTAAATATAACTATTATCAGGTGCTTGTTTAAGAATTCAGTACAAGCACCCCGTCATCGAATACGACTACTCACTATCAAACTATAGTTACTCTGGTCGGTTTATTTAGCAACCACAAAACGTTTCCCAGGGGATGAAGTATTTGTCTTCCAACCACTTATATAATAAAAGTGTACTGGAAACTCAAAATGCATAAACCACCATACACAGCTCGATTCATAGCTGGTTCTAGAAGCTGCGCCATCCAGTTGTTCATCACTGTCAACGAGAGCCCTTCAAGACTTGAAAGCAGGTATTTCATCATTATTTCTAAAAATCCTGGCGGTGAATGTATGAGGATAATGAAAAATTCAAAATGACCCACTGAAGAACTTGATGCTAAAGTTCACATACAGACATTTATCCACATGGGACTCTCTGTACTACAAACCCTCATCAGAAACTTATTGTTCGTTTAAGTTCATTATCAGTATCTGTGTTCAAGAAACTAGTCGCCGATATACTAAGGTCAGAAGACATTAGCTCTATCACGTACAGGGGATATCATTCATGGGATTTTCTTTGTTGACAGAGTTGCTGGAGTTTCTCATTAATAACATTAATGGAAAATTTGGTAACAAAATATATAAACAGCGTATAGGTGTACTATTGGGTACTATTTGTACATCCCTTTTGGCCCACCTAACTCTGTTCTCTTATGAAAATGACTATACAGGCAAGTTCAATGACCATTCCTGCTCATTCATTGAAACGCTATATAGGCGATCCTTGGATGACTGTTTATATATTGCGCAGTGATAGATATATATCCAACTTCACTGAATTAGAAAGAATCTACCGATAGTCCCAACGGCACATATTTATACCTATATCTCTATGACATGCAGCTTCGCATAAAGATCAAGCCCTTTAGGGTGGTACACCAATTGATGTTTCAAATCGTTGGCAATGCGCTTCATTTGAAATGACAATACATTTATTATAAAAATATGGTTTCTATGTGACGGGTGCAATCTCAGTAAAATATTATATCTGAATTCAGCCCTATATAAATCCCGTGCAAGTTGAAACTACTATTGTTAGCCAATCAGATGGATAGTTGGTTGTAACTATTTCAAAACCACGCCCACAGTAATTACACAGGATAGCTCGTGGTCTAATACATGTATATAAACATTATCCCGAAACAGTTTCCAGATAAGGCATCATTTCCCGGCAGGATCCGGAAACATCAAAGAGTTTACTCCCGCCGAAAAGTCTGGCTTTAGGGGTAGAAAATATCAAAAGATTGTGCCGTGCGAAGATGTTAATCTCCTTGAAGTAAACGTCAATCATTGTCAGAGCGAAAAGGTTGAAATGGTCGTGATTGGCTGATTATGGGATCTCGTAGAATATCGGCGAACATTTTGCACGAAATTTCCATAGCGTTACGTCTAGATGGTATTCCCCTGATTTACCATCTTGGTTTACCTAGATTGTGTGACGGGTGTTGAGGTTGAATTGAAAGAGGAAATATATTATTACAAAACTTGAAATAAAGATTAGTTTTCTTCGAATTAAGCTTATGCATCTTATTTGGTATATCTGATGAATACATTTACATGTATAGTTAGGAACAATTGGTGCGCAATTTGATGCACGTCCTTTCTGTAACTTTGTGTCATGATACGTGAACTATATGATTCGTTTTCTGACAAAGCCTTTAACCATGTAATAGTCGGCGTAGAGGTATCATTTACAGTATGGAATGGAACATTAGCATTGTGTGAACCCTCATATTTGTATGAAAATGTAAAGACTGGAACACCCCAAATTCATTAAATCTCAGTTTTAATTAATTAGTAATTTAGATGTGTGGATACAAATATGATTCGTGCAAAAGCTTTAGGGAAAATCATATGATGTGGAATAGAAAGATTGATAGCAACATTGGAGACAAAATGAGTCACTCATTTATGGCGACACGAAATTCAAAACTGACAGGGGTTCGATACTGTGGGATTTTCCAGCCGGTTATTTAATATTGTACTGCTGAAATACAATATCATAACACTTTTTGTAATTACTACAAAGGAATATATTGTATTCAGCATGTGTGTGCAATGTACACTGCAATCCAGGAGTAAACAAAACACACGAAAAACATGTACATACATGTACATTTATAAACCAATTTCTTTCAAATATCCTAAACCTGACGAAAAAGATATTCTAAAGTAGCTGCTTGGTAAAAAAGAACCTCTTTCAATTTAAAATTTATGCAGTCATGCCTAATAATAGGTTAGTATTACATATAACAGATATAAAATTAGACATTGAAATATGAGGGTAAGGGATAGGGCGGCACATTGAATAAATTTAGCATGATATATGTTCCGGGAAGATATGAGGGTATAGGTTGGGCGAGGCTTAGCTTAGAAGATATAAGATGGGGCTCAGTACCCTGGGGGTAGCGGATGGGTTGAATAAGTATAGGATGCAGCTTAGCTTAGGCGACAGATCATGCGTTAAATGTAACGATTTTAATCACAAAACATGATTGCAGAAACTCATAAAAGTGTACTATACCAGCAAGCACCTCTGCTCAAAGTTTTTTTTTCAAATTTGGCGATACATATCGCATGCTGATAACAAAACATGAACATAGCGTGCAAGCGTTATGGTGTTTCGTAACTTGTGTCTAGTTCCGCTTAACCCAAGTCTAGGAACCGTATGAACCAATCTACTTCAAGATCATCATGGTCTTCATATGAACAGGCACACTCAAAGCGTGACTGAGATACATCATTCCCTTGATAACGACTTTACAACGAAACTCATATTGATTAACAATACTGATCAGCGATGTGAATTTTATATTTTTGGAACATCATGTCGTGCCGACATTATTGAAAACAGGTGACCACTTCTCTCTTGCAGTAAACTAGACTATGTTTATATATACTAAGGCTGTTGATTGTTAGTTTTTTTTTATTTGTTGCTAATGTTGTTATATGGAATATGGAATAGGTATTATGAATGCGGAAATTCTTTGATTACAAGCGTCTGGTCCGTCATTCATAATTCATCCGTCGTCCATTAAACAATATCCGCGTCCGTAATCCAAAGACCATTTTTATATAACAAATTCAAAAAGACAGTCATAGTATACATAAACATAGGATAGTTTCCTGGAAGAGAGAAGCGATTAACCGTTCTCTATAATGCCGGCAAGCCATCATGATGTTCCAAACATATCAATTCCCCCCATAATGATTTCAGTATTGTCGTCACGAACATGACGAAGTTGTGTGACATAACGAGCAAAACTGTTGGATAACGACGGTCATTTAATTTATAATCAGATTATGGTTATGGTTTAAAGTAGTTGCTTTTATTGTAGAACTTTTCTTTAATCGAACTATTTATAAAAGCTGACTGATATTACATACTTGATCGATGAATGTATACTTTGAAATCTTTTTGTTTTGTTTAGAACTTTAGTTTAACCATGTTAACGGCCGAAGTAGTATACAAAGCGTAAATGGGGTCGTATTGACCTCAGAAATTTGCATATTTTGTGGAGGACACGTGGAGGTCACACGCGCCAGCCAATCAGAAGCGAGTATTGTGTCACATGGGGTGTGGTGGTGGTGGGTGGTGGGTTTAAGATGGCGGCTGTGGTGGTGGTGGGTGGTGGGTTTAAGATGGCGGCTGTGGTGGTGGTGGGTGGTGGGTTTAAGATGGCGGCTGTGGTGGTGGTGGGTGGTGGGTTTAAGATGGCGGCTGTGAAAGATGTATTCATCCGCGGTCATGTCTGGCGGTGATTCGGTCGCGGGAAAAACCTTCCGCGGAGAAAAAGTAGTCCCTAGATAAAATGGTCCGATGGGGTCGAGTGAGGTATCCAAGTGAAGCTTATGTGAAGGGGCATCTAATGGGCTGGGTGTGGGGTTGACATATCGGCCTTCTGCGCATGCGCGGTGGCCGAAGGGTATGAAAATAGCCGTTTTGGGAACAACAAGTTTAGTAATGTTTATATAGTTTATTACCCCAATGTTACATCATACCCAGGCTGGGGGGGAGCCGCCCTGGGTATGTTTAGTATGTTCACAGCAAAACAAATTGAAATATCAAACACCATGTTTTATTATTTAACACATTGTCACATTAGGTCAAGTGTTTACTGAGCTCAAGTCAGCGAGCAGCATGTAGACATAGAGTGTGTGTACGGCATGATATTCATCAGTGCACGGGTGACGCATTCAACCGATGGGGGTTATCGGTCAGCTTGGTCAGGAAAAACGTGACATTGGTTACCCTCTCTACCACCCATTGAATGTTGGGGCGTTGACGATGCGCCCATCTCAAGGCATCCACGGTGTCCAGTATCTCCAGCATCGTCTCTAGTGACCCCCGGTTAATGATGGTGACCGGCTGGTCAAACACATGGTTGTTGGCACTGGGATAATAATACTGTAACTGGTCCGTCTTTTTGTGACGTAAGATGTACCCGAAAGCGACATTCAATGTAAAGGCCGTAGTTTTATCATTGAAGATGGCTTCCACGTAGCTGCGTAGACAGGTGCGGTTGGTCAGTGGGAAATTGTAGATATCTTGAGGGTGGAAACAGTACCGTGTCATGGACCAATGGCGCCGATCGATGTCACTGATTGGATGGTTGTCCTGTAAGAGATCGCTAGGAACATTTATGGGCTCCACCAGAAAATGTTCGATGTTGTCAGGACTCGAAACCGTAACGCTGGGGTCCGGCTGGATATTCAGGCTCTTCTCAACTGTGGGTATAGGCAGGCTCTCCTTCATCGCATCACCAGTGGCGTTCGTCTCCCCGGGCTTATCTTCACTGTATCTCACCTTCCGTGGCTCCTCTTCAGTAGGAAGTTGTCGTTCATGCTCATGGGCATGAATCAACCGTTGGTATCGCAGCAACTGACTGTGTCGTTTGAAGAGTTGATCACAATCCTCGCATGGACGCTTGGATGGCCCATGAATTGAACGTTCGTGGCGCAGTAAAGCATCTTCCCGATTAAATGACCGTGCGCAGGTTATACAAGTATACAGTCCATCGTTGTGGGTGAAGGCCTCGTGGCGTCGTAAATTATCTAGACGAGTAAACTGCTTCTGGCAAGTTGTGCAAGTGAACATCTTGGTGGTTGATAGAGTGTCTGATGAAATGGCAAGGCCGCTTTATAGCACGCTAGCTGGTAATCTATTTTTAGCACACTCTACCCCAAGTCGAGGATCGAGACTGGTGTACTGGTGTACCACTGAGCCGCATTGCGCGCGCGTATGAAGACCCTTATACATACCCAATGCAGGCGCAGATGCGAAGTGCCCGGACGATAGACACGGACGTCACCGATCCGAAAAGACACGGACTTTAACGAAAAGACACGGACGTACACGAAAAGACGCGAAGGTGAACGCCATTGTGGGAAACCCCCACAGACAGGTCAGTACATGCATTTCTATGTTGTTCACGCATAATAAAAGGATTGATCTGTAATCTGTGTTGTTGTTGTTGTTGTTGTTGTTGCTCCCTTTTTTTTTGACTAACCCATCAGAATAGTACGTATCACGGACTACACCCGTAGAGCTACATCTGGTCTATAAAACACGTCCCTCTGGATCCCACACCTTCATTTCTACAGAGCCATGGCGGAGATCCAGCCCCATGTGACTCGCATTTTACAGCATGCCACCGCGGTGAATTCATTCACGGGTTACCGAGCAGTGGTCCGGTCCATGTTTGCAGATGGCGATGACAACGAGGGACGACGCCAGATCCTGAACGAGTTCACAGAAGCGGTCCCCTACAGAGTGCACTCGATGGAGAGGCGTGCCATCACTCACCACTACTGGACTATGACAGCCATCCTTGATGCTCGCGCTATGGACCAGGAGCGCTCACGCCGGAACCAGCGCCGGCTGGTTGGCCTCATACTAGTCTGTGCCCTATTCACCCTGGCGCTGTGGTATTGACACTATAAATACGAGGGTCAGACAGAGTGTGTGTCATTCACCGTTCGACATTTGGACCAAGCATGTCACCCGTCCTACGAGCCATTCTGCCCCTTACCCCCCGGGTGGGGTTACACGTCTATGAAGATAAAGTCACCCTGGTGGAAGACCGTGGAGATATTTGCTGGGCGCCCGCTGAGACCTTATCGAATACGGTGACGCTACCTCGTGAAGGCTGGACCAAATTTAAACGGGTGTTGAGCGGCGAGCTCGACGGAAACCTCATCCACATAGACAATGCCATCTACGTATACCGTGCAACCTTCTTCCTACGCCTGGGCCGCTACCAAGATGCTACGCGAGGCTTCACCCTAGACCCCGATCTGTGGTCAGCCTTGGAGAAAGTGGTGCCTATTGTGGACCAGCTGTTTACACCGGACGAGCGATCATCACACCAGTTGGGGTGGGCTCGTGCTATTGAGGACGCGCTGGCTGAAGCCCATCAACAACTACATGAACCCGACGACGACGATGCCATTGATTACCCGGCTAGACTCAGTCAGCCCAGTGATATGACCACCTGATCCTTTTGATCTCACGGGGTTCTCCCTATAAATACGAGAGGCAGTGAAATGTGGTACCATTCACGTACTGACCATGACGGAGCATATAGTACTGGCGTATTTCAGCTTGACCCCCGAGGTTTTCCTGCA